>CAUYRH010061326.1:0-10693 GCA_963574655.1 Perodicticus potto | reverse complement strand
GTCTCCTGCCTCCGCCTCCCAAGTAGCTGGGACTACAGGCGCCCGCCACAACGCCCGGCCATTTTTTGGTTGCAGCTGTCATTGTTGTTTGGCGGGCCCGGGCTGGATTCAAACCTGCCAGCTCAGGTGTACGTGGCTGGCGCTTTAGCCGCTTGAGCCACAGGTGCCGAGTCGGGCCCAGATATCTTTACGTTTCTTTTTCCTCAGTGCTTTATGGAAAACATCTTAGAATTTCTGGTTTTGTTTCTTCTTCAATTTACGGGCTATTTAGCAATATGCTGATTAATACACACTAGGGAATTTTCTAATTATGCTTCTGTTAATGATTTCTAGCTTAATTCCACCAGTGACAGAAAACTAATGCTATATAATTGCAGACTTTTCAAACTTTGAAATTGTTGAGATTTACATTATGGCCCAGAATATGATCGATTTTGGTAAATATTCCCCCTGTACTTGAAAGGGTACAGGTTCCATAAATGCCAATTGGATCAAGTTTGTTAATAATTGTATCATCCAATCTGTATCTCTACTAATTTTTTGTCTCTTTGTTTTATCAGTTATTGGAAGATGTTATTAAGATCCACAACTCTGATTATGGTGTTAGTTTTTCTCTTTTTTGGTGCTATCAGTTTTCATTTTATATATTTTGAGGCTATAATACTTGGTGTATATACATTTAGGATTATTATAATTTCCTGTCCAATTAACCATTTTATCATTATAAAATCTTTAGGAAGATTTCTGACATTAAAATCTACTTGATCTCATACTTACGTAGTATAGAAGCTTTCTTTTGAATAGCATGGATATAATACATTCGCTCATTCTTTTCCTTTCATCTTTTCTGTTTCCTCATAGTTAAAGTGTGACATTTGGAAGCATCACTAGGAGGCTGTTTTTTACGTCTATTCTGAAAATGATTGTCTTTTAATTGTATTATTCAGTCTTTTTATGTTTAATGCTATTTGGGGTTGAATCTTCTGTTTGACTATTAAGTAATTGTTAACATTATGAGAAAATTATTCGCTGAATCTCAACCAGAAACTTTGTGTTATTAGTATTGGTAGTGGATGGAATTTTTTTTTAAAAAAAAAGGAGTGTTAATAAAACTCCATCAGTAGTCACATTTCTCCTGTATGGGCCTCCATATCTTTGTGGAAGTATCATTTTTATTTGTCTCAGTTCCTAAAACTAAATATTGGGAAAAAATGTGACCTTTGGATCCTAATATCACAAGGTTTTAAACAAGGAGTTCTTTGAAAAAGAATTAAGTCAATCCTTTTACTCTCACTGAAATAATCATTGGTAAATACACTAAATAAATTAACTTTACAATATTATTTATTTCATCTTTATCTCATTCTTTTTAATATTTTGGGTATATTGTTAATACATATGACAAGTAGGCACTCCAATATATGGGTATAATTTATAAAGAACAAGTCTACATACATAGAGGGTGTAATTTCAAAAAACTTTTATTGCTTGAGTTTTGAACCCAGCTGACTTAGAGTGCTAGTAGATCAATAGAATCAAAACTAGAGAGAAGGCCAAGGTGGCTCACGCCTGTAATCCTAGTACTCTGGGAGGCTGAGGTAGGTGAATTGATTGAGCTCAGGAGTTTGAGACCAGCCCGAGCAAGAGCAAGACCCCGTCTCTACTAAAAATAGAGCACTTTTGGTCCCAGTGATTCAGGAACCTAAGGCAAGAGGATCGCTTGAGCCCAAGAGTTTGAGGTTATTGTGAGAGATGACACAATGGCACTCTACTGAGGGTGACAAAATGAGACTCTTTCTCAACAAAACAAACAAACAAACAAACAAATTGGAGAGAAGACTTGAGTGATAATCTAATCCAGTCCTTAGATTTTAGAGATGAACACCTGTTGCCCTAACAAATGAAGTTGCTTGGCCAAGGTCACATAATGAGTAAATGCCTAACTAGAGGCCTAATTAAAACTCAGCCTCGGGCGGTGCCTGTGGCTCATTGAGTAGGGCGCTGGCCCCATATCCTGAAGGTGGTGGGTTCAAACCTGGCCTTGGCTGAACTGCAAAATAGAAAAATAGCCGGGCGTTGTGGCGGGCGCCTGTAATCCCAGCTCCTCGGGAAGCTGAGGCAAGAGAATCGCCTAAGCCCAGGAGTTGGAGGTTGCTGTGAGCTGTGTGACACCACGGCACTATACCAAGGGTGATAAAGTGAGACCCTGTCTCTACAAAAAAAAAAAAAAAAAACTCAGCCTCAGCCACTTCAATCCTGGGCTTTGCTCTTCCACCACAGCAGATGGTCTGATCTCCCAGGTGACTGCATATGCATTTTTGCTCACTTGATCTGCTGCCTTTGACATGTAGCTGCATCTCCAAGTGGCCTCGGATCTCGATTTTATTGTTTTACTGATACTTACATATAAGTGTTTGGAATGACACCCATACTTTATTTACACTCCTATGCTAAAGGAAAGGTAGGTTGAACCACAGTGAATATTGGTGTATTAAAATTTGCTCATTCATGGAAAAGTTGGTTTCTGCTGCCTGAGATTCTGTCATCAACTTTGGTGAATGAACAGAAGTCATTTTCTGAAGATTGCAGACAGAGATCAACTGTCTTGTAGCATTTTTCCTTACATGAAATAAACTGCTGCTATGAATGGTTTTCAGTGACCAGAGCCCATAACCTTCCATTAGTGAAAAACAGCAATGACCGCCTAACGCCATTAATCATGAAGCTTTTCCACTCAGACATGATCACTGGCTTCTCATTTCACTAAGTATGCATGGATTGAGCTTTCTATGGCTGTTTGAAATATGAATTGATTTAAGGAGGGAAATTTACCATGCGCTGTTGGTAACAGTCTTCTTTGTACTTCTTCAAAGGATCCTCTGGAGGGAACAGCACTGACACTCCTCAGCAGAAAGTGCTGACTCACATTTCTAAGTTCTGTTTCTTCCTTCAGTTTGGCCCTCCACTGGATATATTCTTGATTGAATACAGCTAGGGGATTTCTTTGCTTTTTCTGACAATCAGAGTTTGACCCAGTGCTCTGGCAATTAAGGAGGTTGAGTATAAAGCTTCACTGATACCTAATATTTTACTCATTAATGTCTTCCAGAATTCTCCCCTCCTTTCTCCCTCCCTCCTTCTCTGTGTAGGTGTCTGTGTGTCATAAAGTCAAGTTTGTTTAGGCAGTTGATTTTACCCCAGAAATGATTTAGTTACCTTTTAACAAAAAGGTAATAATGGTCTAAAATTGAGAAAGAACTGCAATAACGTGATACCTTTTAACAAACTCATCCCTCCAGAAGAGATAGCAAAACCAAACCAAAAACAGAACGACTAGTGTACTAATTCTATCATTTCAATAAAACTGAGAAGTGAAAATACAATTTGACTCTTAAGAGACAAATGGTTGGCTGCTAAAGCTTTGCACTTTTCAAGGGTATTGAGAAATTAGATGTAACCTAAGGATTCAAAGACATTTTCATCAAACCTTTGGTCACTAGAATGAGTACTAGAAATAGGAGTACCATTGGGTTTTTTTCTTCACTACCTGGCTTAGGTAAGTTGCTGGCCTGGTAAGGTTGCTCTTACCTTATAGGTGACATTACCCATTGGCATAGTCAGGAAATAGAGCTGGTAGACTTATTCAGAATTTTTAAAGTATTATGTCTCTTAGTGAGGAGGATATTCTTCAATTCAGGGATCAAAAGTTGACAAGTAGCCTTTTTTTCCCTAAGGTATGATAACATTTTATTATTAAGCATACATGTGATCCTAATATTAGTGAAGCTTTATGATCATTTATGTATTTTAGTAAACTTTCTAAAACCATGAAGCATTTTTTTTCTTTGTAAGGGCCAATAAAGGAATACCAAAATATAGTATAGTAAGTAATTGAGTGTAATATAGTACTTTTCAGTTAAATTTGGTAAATAATATCTATCTAAATATAACTATGTAAACTTACCTGCATGAACTTTGTTTTAATTGTAGTATATATTATATATAATTGTGTGTCATAATTTTAAAAATCAGCAAAACGTATAGCTGGCTGCCATAGGTCAGTGGTTAGCACGTCCGCCCTGCACACAAGCGATCACGGGTTCCAGCCTCACCTGGGCCTGATAAAGAAAACAACAAATTCCAAGGAACACCCAGCCTTTGTAGAGCGCAGGCTGTAATCCTAGGACTCTGGGAGGCTGAGGCAGGTAGATTGCTTGGGCTCACAAGTTTGAGACCAGCCTGAGCAACAGTGAGACCCCCCCCAATCTCTAAAACAAAATATATATATAAATATATATATAGCTGGGTGTCATGGCGGAGCCTATGTCCCAGCTACTCATGAGGCTGAGACAAGAGGCTCACTTGAGCCCAAGAGTTTGAGGTTGTTGTGAGCTATGACACCATAGCCCTCTACCCAGGGCAACAGAGTAAGATTCTGTCTCCAAAAAAATAAATAAAAATTAGCAAAATATAGTTATCATAAAAGAAGCAAATATTTTAGCCTGGCTTTAGAGGCAGTGGCGACATTATTTGGCCTACTTTTCTTTCCTTCATTTCTTATTCCGTAGCTTAAGATCAGGGGTAGCAGAAGTTAGGACACCCTGATTGTCAGGGACTGTTTGAGGAAGTGAGATGAAATTTCCACAAACTCATAAGAAGTAAAGATTCTAAAATACCCAGTGTAGTATTGAAAGGGACAGTAGAGGACATTTCTTTAACTGCCTTCCTTTTAGAGATAAGTAAACTGAGGCACGGAAATATTAAGTGACTTTACACCTAAGTGAAGCTGGGCCTTGATCCAGGTCTTCAGGAACCCCCCCACCCCGGGGCTAGCAGACTTTCTGCAGTCCTTTTGTGCAGATTAGCAACACAGGTTTTGACATTGCCACTGACGTGTTGAGTGAGCTCAGTCAAGTTGCTTAATTTAAAGAACAAAGAAAAATCTTCCAAAGTTTGGCTCAGCAATTCACTACAGTGGTGAATTTGACATAGCTGTGGCCAAGTAATGAGAAACATTCTTTTCATCAACTTGTTATTTCCCTGGAAAATCTATGGCTCCACTCATACTTATTGTTTGGTGTCCTCTCTTGTCTGAAAGTGTGGTGAAACATACTGTTTATATAGCTAGCTACGCATTTATTTTTGTAAAGTTAGTTTTGTTCATATTTGGTTTTGGTTGATTGATAGCAGCAAAACTGGCAAGAGGCAATAAGACCTTCCATAAATATATCTTTACTGGGACATAATAAATGACTGTGTCTTACCCCATCAACAGTGATTGTGGCATTCAACCCCAGAAACCAAAAAAGGAACCAGCTGGAAACAGGTATTCCAAGGGCACAAAAAATGCTAATGTTGAGACACAGCCTCCTTATTCATTCCCAGGGGCATGGCACCACTTCCATCCTATCAGTCTTCTAAGTAGTTAAGGGCGAGGGACACTTTTTAACGTTGTCTTTATTCAAGTAGGTGTAAAAACTCAAGTACTTCAACAGCATTGGGTAAAGAGGAAGGGTTATTGCTTCCTTCACTTTGTGGATCTGATGATTTTCGGAAGATAGTGGTGAAAAAAGATCAATATTAAATGGTCTTAAAAAAATAATATCTTTTGCTATATTTCAGGGAAGGAACACTTTTGCAGTGAGCAACTAAAATTGATGACATTAGATTTGTGTGAAATAAGCCTTGGGATTCTTTTTCACTGATTATTTTTTTTAATGAAATATTTCAGATGACCACAAAGGTACACAGAATGATGTAACTGACACCTTGTTTAACACAGCTCAACGTTTTGCCATAGACATTTGTTTTTAGGGTTTTATCTTTTTGATAATTAAACTGATTATAGGCTTAAAGACACCTTGTTGCCTTTTCCAGATCTAATTCCTATATCTTGCACCTCAGAGGAGCTGCATTTTATGCTATTGTTATGTATTTGCTTATCCATAAACAGTATATAGTATTGAGGAGTATTAAATTTCACATAATGGTATCATACTGAACATAGATAGCATTCTCCAACTAGCTTTATTTCATTCAGCATTGTTCTAGAAATTTAAACATGTGGATGCACATTATTCTGATGAATTTTAGCAATCTGCCACATTCCAGTATGTGAGAACTGAATATCTAGGCCGTTCCTCATTCTTTGCTATCACACAATGGTACATTGAACATCTTTGTACATGGCTGTGCAAGGTTTTCCTTTAGGATAAATCCTTCAAGTACAATTGCAATTTTATGCTGAGCTTTACTGGATACTAAATAGGTCTGTCAGGTGGTTTGTAGTCATTCATACTTTCACCAAAAGTATATGAAAATTCTTGTTCTTCCACATTCTTGCAAATGTATTACCAAAAAAAAAAATACAGTCAAACTGTTTGATTTTTGTTTGTTAGTCTGGTGGTCGTGAAATGACTGTGTCTTATTTCATTTCATATTTTATTGCTAGTGCTATCTGGAAGCCAGCTTCACGTGTAATTGGATGCCCTATGTTCTTTTTTACATGTAAGGTTTTAGATGGGTAATGTATTCATATGTCTAAAAATTAAAGCGACATTTTAGAAGCATATCTAAAGGTGTTGCTTCCACGCTGCCCCATTCTCCCTGTCTCCTTCCCATTTTATGAGTCTCTCATGTATCCTTCCCATGGTTTTCTGCTAATAAATGCAAACATGGATGCATATTCTTATTTTCCCTTCTGATACGCAATAATGTACTATATATATATTACTCGATACCTAGTTTTCCCACTTAGTCATGTTTGTTGGACATCTTTCCGTATCACTGTGTACTTTTTACACACACACAGTATTCCTGTCTATAGACGTGTACCACTGCCACTGACGTGGCACAGATTATTTTACCAGCCTTCCCTTTTTTTTGAAGATTTTTTTTTTTTATTGTTGGGGATTCATTGAGGGTACAAAGAATCAGGTTACATTGATTGCTTGTGTTAGATAAAGACCCTCTTATAATAGTGTTCTGCTCCCCAAAGGTGAACCACTCCCTGTGACCCCCTACCCCCTCCCTCCTTCCCTCTCTCTGCTCTCCCTATCCCCGCCCCTTACCATGCGCTAGGTCATTAATTGTCCTCATATCAGAATTGAGTACATAAGATTCTTGTTTCTCCATTCTTGTGATGCTTTGCTAATAATAATGTGTTCCACTTCCATCCAGGTTAATACAAAAGATGTAAAGTCTTTGTCTTTTTTAGTGGCTGAATAGTATTCCATGGTATACATATACCACAGCTTGTTAATCTATTCCTGGGTTGGTGGGCATTTAGGCTGTTTCTACATTTTGGCGATTGTTAATTGAGCTGCGATAAATAGTCTAGTGCAAGTGTCTTTATGATAAAAGGATAAGATACTTTGGCTGTTCCTTTGTTGTTAGGTGATGGCTCACACTTGTAATCCCAGGACTCTGGGAGGCCAAGGCAGGTGGATTGCTTGAGCTCAGGATTTCAAAACCAGACTGAGCCAGAGCAAGACCCTGTCTCTGAAAATGCATAGCCAGGCATTGTGGTGGGTGCCTGTAGTCCCAGCTACTGGGGAGGCTGAGACAAGAGAATCACTTAAACCTAAGAGTTTGAGGTTGCTGTGAGCTATGATTCCACACACTGTACCCAAGATAATAGGGTGTGACTCTGTCTCAAAAAAAGGAGGGGGAGAGGAATAATGGATTAATAAATACCCTTGATCTTATTCTGGCTAATCCATAGGATGAATTCTTAGAAGTGGACAAGAGGGTAAATAGTTTTGTAATTTTGGTAAATATTTGACCTACGTTGCCTGATTGACTCCATGGGGAAGGCAAGAATGGTGCCATTTTGCATTTCCACATCAATGTCAGAATGCCTTTTACATGCAGTCTTTAAGTATGTTCTCAAATGTTTATCAATCAGATATTGGGGAGGTGGCATATAAGTATATCTTTATTTTCATTTATTATGAGTGAAGTTGAGCATTTTTTATCCAGATAAGAGTGATTTTTTTTTTGCAACCCTATACATTTCTTCTATGGGATTGTCATTGATTTCTAACAGCTATTTATTTATACAATTGACCCTTGACCAACATGAACTTGAATTCTGAGCATACACTTAAGAGTGGATTGTTTAAAATAAAAGTTACAGCAAGTGCACTCTTCTTCCACCCCTCCTACCTTTTCTGCCTCTGACAACCAGGACAGCAAAACCAATCCCTCCACTTCCTCCTCACCTATTCAACATGAAGATGATGAGAATAATGACCTTTATTAAGATCCACTTCCAATTAATGAATAATGTATTTCCTCTTCCTTATTACTATCTTACTGACATTTTCTTTTCTCTAGATTAATTTATTGTAAGGATACAGCATATAATATAATACATATAACATACAACATACAGCAAGTCTTCCAATCAGTAGTGGGCTATTAGTAAAGTTTTGGAAAAATCTAGTTTTACATGGATTTTCAACTGTGCAGGGAGTCAGCACTCTTAACCTCCATGTTGTTTAAGAGTCAACTGTGCATTTAATTTCTTCGTCTCAGATGTGAGTTGCAAATATGTTCCCAGTCTTTTGTCTTTGCTCATGGAGTTTTGTGCCATGCAAAATTTCTTTCTCATTTTTTAATTTTTAATTTTATTTATTTATTTTTTATTAAATCATAGCTGTGTACATTAATGCAGTCGTGGGGTATAATGTGCTGGTTTTATATACAATTTGAAATATTTTCATCAAACCAGTTAGCATAGCCTTCACAGCATTTTCTCAGTTGTTGCGTTAAGACATTTATATTATACATTTAGTAAATTTCACATGTACCCTTGTAAAATGCACCATAGGTGTGGTCCCACCAATAACCCTTCCTCCCCTCTTCCCTCCCCTGCTTGCCCTTTTCCCCATATTCTTATGGTATAATTGGGTTTTAGCCTTCATATGAAAGCTATAACTTGGTTTCATAGTAGAGCTGAGTACCTTGGATACGTTTTCTTCCATTCTTGAGATACTTTGCTAAGAAGAATGTGTTCCAGCTCCATCCATGTAAACATGAAAGAAGTAAAAATCTCCATCTTTTTTAAAGGCTGCATAATATTCCATGGTGTACATATACCACAATTTATTAATCCATTTGTGGGTCGATGGGCACTTGGGCTTCTTCCATGACTTAGCAATTACGAATTGGCCTGCAATAAACATTCTGGTACAAGTATCTTTGTTATTACGTGATTTTTGGTCTTCTGGATATATACCTAGTAGAGGAATTGTAGGATTGAATGGCAGGTCTATTTTTAGATCCCTAAGTGTTCTCCAAACATCTTTCCAAAAAGACTGTATTCGTTTGCATTCCCACCAGCAGTGTAGAAGTGTTCCCTTTTCTCCACATCCAGGCCAACATCTCTGGTTTGGGGATTTTGTGATGGCAGTTTTTAATTTTAAATATAATTTTTATCTATTTTTGCTTTCTTTTTGTATAACCATTACCTAGATGTGGCACATGCATATGTATTTGTTTGCTAATGTGTTTTGTTTTTGTTTTAACTGCTGTTGTTTAAGGATATAGTTCCTTTCAAATCATTAATTTTCTATGTTTGAAGTTATTGAATTTTCCTTCCTGGTCCCTGTTCTTCATTGGATCTAAATCCTTTAATGCTGAGCATCTTTTCCCAGGTATACCTGAATATCAGCATTTTAAGAATCACCAACCCATGCATGAGCTAAAGATGAGGCCTATGGTTGTAATTCTAGAACTCAGTTGCATTCCTGGTCATGCTATAGAATTGAATACTTATTTTCAAAGAAGAAAAAGTCTTAGAACACCCATCACAACAATTCATATTTCATGTATTTCTTGCAATGTCCAGCAAGGTAGTTTGATTTTCTATAACTGCACCAAGCTTAATATCTAAGTTTTTTGATTTTGTCTGATCTCTGGATTGATAGGGGTGAGAGTGAAAGAATGAATTGCCTAATGCTTGTCCTGTATTGCCTAACTTCAACTTGGAAAAAAAAAAAATAGCCCAGGGATGTCATTGTAGAATAAATCTTGAAGTATGTTTGCACTTAATTTCTAGGTGAAAAAGTGTTTGTATCTCTCTATGGAGCTGCCATAGACATGAATATAAGGCTGGATAAGAATTCCTTGATCATCGAGAAAACCTACATAACTCTGGCCAATCAGCGAACTGTAACCATTTACAACCGCAGTAACATCATTGCCCATTTCCAGTGGAAGATATATGCTACCCAGGATGAAGAGGACAGAGAAAAGCTTAGGTTTGTAACAAAAATCACTTATGTGCAGTGGTTTTAGCGGGCATGTAAGACTCAGTTATTATAAAAAATCAGTGACTTTTATGATAAGTTTTTAACCAAATTAAAAAGTTTTATAACTTGCTTCTAGCTCTTTTGGAGCTGCTGATTTAAAAAGTCTGGAAGAGAATGTTGTCCATCCTCAGTTAACCTTAAGCTGGTTGTAATTTAGCAGAATTGGAACACCTCACTTTTATTTTTATTTATTTATTTTTATTTTTTACTTTTGTTAAATCATAATTGTGTACATCGGTGCAATCATGGGGCACAATGTCCTGACTTCATATACAATCTGAAATATTTTCATTGAACTATTTAACATAGCCTTCATGGCCTTTTAATCACTATATGAAGACATTTATATTCTGCATTTAGTAATTTTCACTTGTACC
>CAUYRH010061324.1:0-19717 GCA_963574655.1 Perodicticus potto | reverse complement strand
AACTTTAGAAGAGCTTTTACCCATGAATCTGATGGATACTAGAATGAAACTCTAAAAATACTCATGAACATTTTCAATCTGATCACCTTGTAGAAGACTCAAAGTCAATGAACACTTTGAGCTCTCTAACACCTTTGTAATTTTCCACTTCTAAGGAGAAGCACACTGCCTTGATTTAATGAACCAATGAGGATAGACAAAATACACACACAGAAAAAACGTCAATTTGTAGATAAAAGAGTCTATTTAGAGTGAGACATTTAAAAAAATTATGATTATCTCCAGAAAAAACAGACGATGTTATAAACATGGAAGGAGAAGAAAACAAATCAAGAATAAAGAGGCCTTTTGGAAATATAATGCCTTATAGCAAAAAATGAGTTCAGTATTATAGAAATTACCAGAAAGTAGAGCCCTCCAATTATATAGGGGTAGGGAGGAAAAACAAGAAATGAAAGACAAGAAATTCATAGACAAATCTGGAGGCCCAATATTAATAAATACACTTCAAGACAGAAAAAAAGAATAAGTGATAACAAAGGAAGAGGGAGAAAGAATAGTCAGCAAAACAAAATGGAAAATGTTAAGATAAAAGAAAGGCGCTTATTTCTAGATTGAAAGAGGACAAGTGCTCAGATCAAAATCGATGAAAAGAGACCCACATGGGTACATTATGATGACATTTCAAAATGCTGGGGCAAAGACAGGCACTCCCCATAGTGGGAGTGGGCAGGGAGGTTAAAACAACCACAACCACCAAAACAAAACGATTCACACAAAAATGGTTAGGGGTAAAAGTGATGTCAAGTTAGAAGTCTGATTATGAACACTTCAGAATTCTGAGATGGAAGAAGATATTCCTTCTTGAATTCCATGCCCTGTGAAATTATCAGCTAAGCATGAAGGCAGAATAAAAAAGTTACTTTGACATACAAATTAAAAAAAAAATAGTTCCTAGTTAGCCTTCATCAGGAAGCTACTGTAGGATGTTCTAAACCAAAACAAAGTAAAAGAATGAAGAACGGATGGTGTACAGGTGATTGGTCTTTCAAAACAGAAAGTCCAAGGAATCCCCAAACACAGGTGAAGGGAGAAGTCTGGGTGACAGCTGTGGGCCACCCGTATAGCACAGTCCAGCAAGATGTTCACTCTATAACAGTGTTTTCTAAGACAAAAATGGATAAAATACCTGCTAAGTCTTACTACCCTTACAAGATACAACTGCACAATAGCCATTTGGGATTGACTTGGCGATTACATAGAAAGGGAAAACAACCAATGTGATTTGACCACGCATAGGTTGACATAGTCACAGTTATGTTAATATGAAATGTCAAATGAAAGAACAGATATGTTGTGAGCTTAGGAAAATGGCAAAGCTGTGCTTGTGTAATGAAGGCAGGGAGAGAAAAGAAGGGAAAATCAAAGAAGGTAAAATCTCATTCTGCACAGTGAGAAGGCAATAGACAGCCCCTAAAAACAAATTCACAAATAGCGATATAAGCATGCTATATTGAAAGTGGCAATAAATACCAAAAAAAAAAATAAAATAAAATCATTTAGTAGAATCCAAGTAGTTGGCTCTGGAGAGATGAAACCAAGGTGGATGGCAATTACTATTTCTCAGAACCAACCTTGTACAACTACTTGACCATAAAATATGTGCATGTACAGCTTTGCTACAAAATAAAAAATAGAACTGAAATAAATTGTTTCAGAAATGCCTTGGTAATTATCAAGGAGTTGGCATAATATGGGAGAAAGCGGACTAGTTTACCAGCGAGACACACTGAATTCAAACGATCACTTCCATGTCTGTCTAGCTACAAAGCAAAAATAAAAATAGTATAATTTAGCCAGTTATTACTGTATACCAGACAATTTATAAAGTTATCATCTTTATTACTTCTGGTAATAACAACGCTAGTCTTCATAACCACACTGTAAAATGATTACTATTGTTTTTACATTTTTTGGACGAAAATCTGAGGCTTAGGAGAATTTTATTGTGTTTCCACGTTTACAGAGCAAGGAAGAGAGAGTAGAGTACAAAATAGACTTATGTGTTCCCGAATACCTAAGTCTTTATAACAGTCTGGAAAGGTTAGATGTTTGCATTACTTATGTTTTTTTCTGCACCCCAGGCAGGGATTTGAGCATAACTGAGATGTTCGGGAGATGAAAGAGTGTGGAAGAGTGGGGGTAGGCGGTCTGGAAGGGAAAGGCTGGCATTTAGCCAAGGATGCATTATTAAACCAGGAGCCAGGTGCCCCTGTGTGTGACTGGAGCTTAATCCTGCTGGGGAAATTCCAGGATCTGGAGAGAAAGCTCACTTTATAGGCATCCTCTAAGACAGTTCAGAGGGGAAGTTTTGCACAGAATCCCATTAGTCATTAGTTCAAGGCTGCTGGAAGGGAGGGGCTAGTTAATTTTCTGGAATTTCTGGCCTGCTGAACAGGTAGACCTTGGTGGCCAAGCAGCCTTGAGTTTGAAGAAAGAGCCGGTGCAGGCAGTTGGCGTTTAACCTGGATATCTCTGAAGTGGCAAAGGCGTGGGACAAAACACTGAAGGGTGCTGGCAAATATCTCCCCAATCTCACTTGATTAACAGAAAGTTCTTTCTTTTCTCATCACAACTCAATGAATTGTGTGTGGGTGGGTGGTTTCTAAGCCACAAGGTCATTTTTAGCTTAGGTGTCATTCACAGGTTCTTTGCAGTCTTATTTTGAGTCCCAGGCATGTAGCTAGGCCAGGAGTCAAGAGAGGAGTCAAGGATTTAATTCTGCAGCAAGTTTTATGTGCGTTGGCTAAAAGTCAAGCACAAGCCTGCCTCCTATCTGCAGGAAACATTAAAAATGCCATCTAAATAGTTGCCCCTGGCAAAAACAAATAAAAGCATGGCCAAACTTGGAGAAGACAGCATTCATGGGACCACTTAAGGAAGACTACATTGCTAAGGAAGGAGCTTAATGTCAGGAACAGATTGTACAGCTGGTGGGATCTCAATAAAAGTTGTTTTCTAGTGACAAAAAAACATAAAGCAAACACTTGGTAGTTGATGAGAATCAATCATAGCTATCAAAAAATTATTGTACTGTACTATTTCTCATAAGCTCACCTTGATTTGCTATGAACAGGTGTATACATGCACATATGTATCCATACATGTGCATTAACTTATACAAACAGAAGTTCCTCTACCTGACCCCTGCAAGCTACTCAGTACAAATTTACCCTCATAGTTATAGCGTTCTGCAAAGGAATTTCTCTTTCATGTTACTGTTTTCCATAATTTATCCAACATTTAAGTTCGAGAAATTGGAAAAAATATTATTGTATGCATTTGTTTTCCCTAAACATCAAGGAACAATTAAAATACATGTCAGGCTGAGTATTTTGTTGAAATGAATGGTTCTGTAAACATTTAAAAATGGTATGTATATATCAGCAGACAGACACATTTCCCTGAGCTGAAAGTTGCTTTCTATGGCAGGTCATTTTCACATTGCAAAGAACGTATTTTGACTGTTAGTATCAGATTCACCATGTTGTGCTGAAAGCCCTTTATGTTTAAGTACAAAAATATCTGAATGTTAGTGAAGGAAAGTATCGACTTTATTTTTTTTTCTGGTAAGTTAGGGAGTGTGATGAAAAAAATAAAAATATGTTCAAATCATAACAAGACTTTTCAAATCTTATGAAGTTAATGTTAAAAGAGCACAAAGGGAATATAAGTTTGCTAGATAAACCAGCTAATATCAATTTTCTGATTTGGCTAACAGTCAGGGAAATGGCACAGATAAAATGGTTATCTGTGCTGAATTCCTCTCTTTTCTTTCAACATTTAGATATAGATAGATAGATAGATAGATAAATAGATAGACAGACAGACAGACAGAATGAGAGAAAGACAGAGATGTTCTAAAAAAGAATAGAAATATAGGACAGTGCCTGTGGCTCAAAGGAGTAGGGTGCTGGCCCCATATGCCAGAAGTGGTGGGTTCAAACCCTGGCCAAAAACTGCAAAAAAAAAAAAAAAAAAAAAAGAATAAGAATAGAAATAGTATACAAGTCATAATAGTGGGGACTGTCATACCTCACTGGAGTTTGTCTTCTTTCTCTCTTATGGAAGAGGAAATCAAATGGAGAAAATACACACCAGTTTTCTCCTGAGATTAATCTCCTTCACTCATCTCCCATGAAGGGCCACCCTTGGGAATAAGTATGGAAGTCACTTTTTTAGCCAAAGCTAATGTTTTGGGAGCCTAATGAGCCTTCACCCCAATACTTAAATGCCTATTAAGGGAGATAATATTATTGTGCCCTGCTTTGATTCACCTGGGTGATACAACTATGGTTGAATTGCTTTGTGTGTACATTTGATGAGATGATTTAGGCCAGTAGTTCTCAGCCAGGGGTGATTTCACATTCAGGAAACATTATGGAGAGATTTTTGGTAGCTAAGACTGTAGGTGTTTACTTGGGTTGAGGCTGAGGATGCTGTTAAACATTCTATAACATATAGGATGTTCCTTCACAAAAAAGAATCATCTGGTCCCCCCAATGTTGAGAAAGCTTCACCTACTCTAACAGTTTTTCATATGCACATCTGAAAATAGACCCTATTACACATGCTGTAGATGCCAATCAGGGTTGAGTATCCACTTATCAGGTCTGGTCTTCCTTCTGCTGTTAAATAATTAATAACAGATTAGGCATTGGGATGAAACCCTTTTCTCCATGCTTTCATTTCTGCTACAGGATACGAATTAACTGTTATGTAACTCCCTTTTCTTTTTGCTCTGTTTATTCTGGACTCTGAGTTTCTACACGCTTTTTATGCGTGGTCCTCCTGGAACCCATCTCTCTCCACGCACCTGGGCCAGTCCCATGTATTACTCACTGTCCTTCTAAGGAAGAAAGACGCAGACCAGTGGAGTGAAGACCCTGCCTGGTAGGTATGAACTTGCATTTCTCCAGGTTACCCTACCTCCGCCCAACATTGTTCCAGTTTGTTTCACTCCATCAAGCAGCACGGTCATGGGTGAATGGGGACACAGCAGACAGGACAGATGGCAATGCCTCCCCCTCTGGTTTGAGTTGTTGCTTCCTGCTCTGTTTCCTAAAGCTTTATCCCTGGGCTTGCGGGAGCTCTGATTTGGCTGGCGGGGTCAGCCTTCCCTTTCGTTATGAATGACAGACCTGTTATTCAGTTTCCTATGAACAACACTGTTTTGTAAAGTTGGGCAGACCAGTAACGAAGCTGCAAGTCTGGTCTGAAACTAAAACCTGGTGTTCTATTTGGAGATGCTCAGCTAGCTTTGTGCTGAGAAACTGCAAAGTTTGGGTTCAGGAATTATCTTTTCTGTTTTAAGGCATTGTCAATCTTCATGCAGTGATTCAACTGGTTGAGGTCAACGATTTAGTCTGGAAGGTAATTTGAGAGGTGGGGAGAGAATTTATATTTGTTTCCAAACTATTCTGCAAATGTAGTTGATGCTCATACATAGTAACATGTTTAACATCACATCCCAAAACAAATGGCAAATAAGGATTAGAGTTTTATCACTTAAGGAGGTAAGACGTTGAAAGAAGGGCAAAATGCAGGCTTTGAAGTCAGGAGTCGGAAGTGTTAACTTCCAACCCTGTCTCACCCTCTCTGGCCTTTGTAATCTAAGGTAAACTATTTAACTTCTCTGAGTTTGAGGTTCTCCATTTGTAAAATGAGAAGGTAACACCAAACTCATAATATTGCAAGAATTAGAGGAATATGTGTATATACATATTTAAATTGCACACATGTATATACATATATACACACACATATATATGTGTGTGTGTATTTATATTTAAATTGCACACATATATATGTGTGTGTCCATATATATATACATGTGTGCAATTTAAATATATATATATACATATATGCATATTTTATATTGCACATGAGCCTTATGGACGCCCTGTATATGCACATATATATACACAAACACACACATATATGCGTCCATATGCCCACATCCATGTGGATGTGCACAACACACATATTTTCACAGTGTAGTATAGATACCTCCAAACAGCTTAGTTCATTCTCCTCCTATAACTAAATCAAGTAGAGAAACTAAGAGAAATGATTAAGTCCAGATCATAATTAAGAATTAAGAAACCTCAGTTTAGAATCTTCTTTCCTAGGTTTCTCAATGTAAAAAGTTGACAAACATCTCCGGCACACACCTAAGAGTAAAATTAGACGACTGGAACATCAGGAATTTCCAGACCTTTCTACCTTTTCAGGTGACTCATCCTGGGGCTCTTTCTTTAAACTGAAGTTCACTTAGAAAATTAACAAGTGTAATTACTATTTCACAAAAATGTCTATTTGAAGGAAATTGGCAAGGTCTCCCTTGTGGGCTCTGCAGATTCCACTTTGGATATTATTAGTTTTAGGATCTTCAATGGTCTTTCTGTTCTAAGATACTATAACTAACAAGTCTTTGCCCAGATTTGATTTGGTTCTATTTACAGATGAGAAGTGACTAAAACATTCTCCTTTGATGAACCTGGCTTGTATGCGATACGTGCTATTTAAATAGCTGAAACATGCCTAAATGTTAGGAATGATTTCAACTTTAGTTAAGGGACCACATTTCTGCTATAATTCAACCAATTACTAGTCGTAAAAACAGGGAAGATTCAATATCCAAAATTCTTTTGTGAAGTTGAATTCTCTTTGTTTATTCACACGTATACACAATCAGAAATTGGATTCTATGCTTATTTTCTATAACTCCATCAAAGTAGAAAATAGTCTTCATACTGGGAGAGTACAGTTCATTCAGTGCTTTATTAAAAACACGTAATTGGAGCAAAATAAGAGTTCAATAAAAGATTGTTGAACTATCAACAGAATGAATTACAGAGTTTTGAATGGTTTATTATTGTAGCTTAGAAAGGATAACATAACTTACCTCTTCATTATGACTTATAGAACTATCGAAATAATTAAGATTATTTTGGAAATTATTATTACTGGAAACCATCTATTTATGATGGATCTTCAGCTATAATATTCTGCTTTTTATAATTAGGAGAGATCTCAAAGAGTTAAAACTTATTGAAATATGCTTTGATATTCTTTAAAAATGCGATGTGTTTACCACACACTTGTAAAGTGTGAGATCTGAGGCCATTGCCTGAGAAGCCAAAAACACTTCAGGGCTTTTTAAAAGACATCTGAGTTTTGGTAAACATTTTATGCAGTCTCTAGAGTCATTTTTAACTGAAGTTCCAAGTGACCCTTAGGTCCAACAAACATCTTTTCGCAAATTGTATTTTAGTTTATTTGAAGTGGGAAGTAAAGAAGAGAATAAATTTTATTTTTCATCTAGGAAAGAAAATCAAGTTTCTGGCATGATGCTGTTAATTGGTAAAAATTTAGACTGGTGTTTAAAGAATTAATGTTTGAGCAAGCTTTAATTGTAAGAAACTGTGACTACTTTGGGGAAGCTGAATGGAAAACTCTCCAAGTGTATACGTTACTGGTTCAACATCATTATTAATTTCTGCTTTCTTTGTAAAATAGTTTTTACAAAAGGAATTATCCACATATTTAAATATTTCATTATATTCTGTTTCATTGAATATTTAGCATATAGGTTTTAATCATTTTTATTTCATTTCCCTTCTCACTAAATTTCCTACATGGTATCTGAAAGCTTATTTTCAAATTTAAGCAGACTACAAATGTATTCCTGGTTCTGATACTTACTGATTATGTGACCTTGACACATTACTTAATTATTTAACCTTTCTAATACTGAGTTTTCTTATTCAAACATATTATAATGATCCGAGTACATGGAGTCATCCTGAGAAATAAACTATGTAATGTAAATACAGCACTTAGGAGATATCACCTGAACATGTTATTTACTCAACACACTTATTTTTTAGGGATTTTATTTTGGGGAGGGTAATTTAGGGGTAGCCCTAATTCTAGCACTACTAGATACTAAATTTGTTTCAAATTTGAGAATTTGATACTTTGCTCCTCAAAGTGGCATGCCATTTTAGGTAATATTTTATAAATTATTACTTCATTTATAAAAAATTATAAGGTCTTTTTTATCTCTTAAGCCATAGGTTGTTTATATATGTGAGTAAATACACGACAAAGATTTTAGCTAATATTTTTAAAAACCTAAAGTAGGAGTTAGTTTATTTAAAGTAATCATGACTCTGAAGCTATTAAATGAATAGTTTGCTTTTATCTGAAGGTAACTATATTGTTTTATACAAATGTGCTGCAGCAGATCAGTTATTGTGGGCAGCAATTTATGAGATGAAAATCTACATACACAAATGTTTTCCACTGTTACATTTGGGATCAACAACAGTGAAGGGGGAGTGACTAGAGCAGGAAAGGGCAGAAAGATGCTGCGCTGTGATGTGGTAACCTGTTCCTGCATTGATTAGTCATTGAATGAAGGCTACCCCAAGGACAGGGCAAGTTCTTTTTTTTTTTTTTTTATTAAATTATAGCTGTGTACATTAATGTAATCATGGGGTACAATGTGCTGGTTTTATATACAATTTGAAATGTTTGCATCAAACTGGTTAACATAGCCTTCACGGCATTTTCTTAGTTATTGTGTTAAGACATTTATATTCTACACCTTGTAAATTTCACACGTACCCTTGTAGGGAGAGTAATTGGTGGGACAGGGCAAGTTCTTGGGTGAGGTAGTTCTCTTCAGGTAAGGACAATCCCTGGGAGGATGGAGGCTTCATGGAATGAAATACGTGATAGCAATCTGGATTCTAGTGTCATGTGCTCACATCTGCCCCTCCGTTGTTGTAAAGCTGGTTTATACAAAGTTGCTTCTGATCCTTTGTTAGTAGATCAAATATTCTGATAGTCTTTGACTAGTGTTTCTAGATGAGGCCCTTTTGAGAAGAAAGGCAAAATCATGCCAGAGTATGTATCAATGCTACCAAAAAGAACTTCCAGAATAGAATGTGTGTAATAAAGTCAGTGTTCTACCAAATGCCTAAGTTGATCTCTGGAGAGGTGGTGCCACACTGGGCAATTAGCACTGGTCTTGGTTGCTTTGCTGGCGGTTGGACTTTTACCAGCAGCAGTGGCTAAATCAGCTTTGGTGAGAGGGGTGCATGTCAGGGGACTCAAAGTTGCTTGGTAGTCTGGGCCACCCAGTTCATGGGCCACTTGTGTCAATACCCAGGTGGCTGATGGGCAGAGACTGAACGATGCCAGCTGACCTTGTCAGCCTATTTAGGGGTCAGTGTTTCCATGGCTGATGCTTTCAGGTGGATGTTATGTGTGAAGCTAAGATCTTCATAGTTCAGGACTATTCTCAATACGCTTGTTCTGCAGACTTCACAGCTCTCTTGTCTGAATCCTTCTAAGTCTCTTACTCCTCAGTGAAGCCATTTACCAATGTTCATAAGTCCAGGTACAGTCTAAACTTCTTTCTGAACTATGTACATGGCCAGGTCAGCCATTTAAATTGGTGTCTGTTCAGGTAATTTTCTTTCACTGCTGTTTTTTAGCTCTCCCCGCCCCCTCAAGAGAGGCTAGAGGGCAGCCAAATCTCTTTAAAGGTGAGTCACTAGTGAAACAACCATGGATAATGTGGGGACCCTGCCCGTGCACCACGCCCTCTGCTCATGCGAACTTCTGAATGTACCACTTCTATTCACAGTGGATTGCTGCTGGACACACCTGACCTTATGAAACAGTGGGTGGGCAAAAGCCAAGTGTGTTCAGTCTTATATGTCCACCTGTCCAGGCTGCCATCCTCGGTAATTCATGGGAACACTGATCTCTGTGGTGTTGTAAAAATTCTTGTGGATGGAATAAACATTTACAATTGGTTGGAAGAAGTAAAAGAGATTATCCTAGATAATGTGGGTATGCTTGACCCACTTGATTCAAGGCTTTAAGAGAAGAACTGGGTTTTATTCTGAAAAGAAGAAATTTGACCTGTGTATGGGAGCCGCAGTTCCCACCTGAGTTTCTAGCCTGTCTTTCGTGGTGGCCTGGCCTGTGGATTTCTCATCTATATACATATGCGAGTATGTATAATAATATCCTGGAGACTGGTTTTTGTTTCTTTGGTAGAACCCTGACTGATATACCAAATCATAATGGGAAAGTGATGAGAAGTTCTAACCTCATGGTAATGTGGTTTCTGGGTCATGTGCCTCATTACTTCCAAGGTCAGGAATTGTACCATCAATTTTTTTTTTTTGAAAGGTATATAGTTCTCTGCTGCAGATGGCGTGACCTTTCTCCAGAACTTTAAGGGTCTATTCTGTGATTCTATCTTTGGAGTTTGCCATAAACTCTATACAATCTCTTTTCCCAATACAGACATGTCTCCTACTACCCTACTAGCTCAGAGACCAAAATGGCAGGACTTGATGGTGTCAGTCTGACAGCATCTTCTTCCTATGTTCTACTCAAAGTTAGAAGTAGCTTATGCTACCTGGCATGTGGATGAGAGTAGCTAGAAAAGTTAGAAGCAGTTTATGCTACTGGGCATGTGGATAAGAGTAGTTAGAAAAGTTAGAGGCAGCTTATGCTATCGGGCATGTGGATAAAACATCCAATCTCTAAACCCTAAAGTGGCCTAATAGGTATTGGTGCTTTATCTTAGTGACAGGATGTTCACAATGCAAACATTTATTCTTCACATTGGAGAGATTTTTGTTGTAAGACCCAGGATTCTAAATAGGCTCTAAGCCTTGCTGATATCATCACCCTCCAGATTTTTGTAAGGATTATTTTCCATCCTCTGCAGGGTATTTATCTTCCAAGACCTCCAACCTACAGGACACTTCTTGTTCACCTGGTCTTATTGAAGTGAGCAAAGTCACCTCTCTGTGGGATAACACAGAGTCCAGTTCCCTTTAGACTGTTGGTGACATAGCAGAATTGTTATCATAAGCCCGTGACAAAAAAGTATACTGTTAACTGTTGTAAATGAATCCTTACAAATACTTTTGCTGATCTTCATTCCCAATAGGGATAAAACAGAAAACGTTTGCAAGATCAATGGCTGCATACCACATATCTGCTGCAGTGGCAAATTTCACTGTCACTGCACACAAAGACTCTTCCTTCCACGCAACAGCTGCAGATGACGTTTCTACACAGTTGAGGGGGCAGGATTTGATGCCATACTCCAGAATTAATCTGGACTTTGCAGGAGCCAGAAATATGAACTGAATGGGGAAGGGAAGTAATAGGTAACATCATCCCAAAGGGAGCATTAGCCTCTACCATTTTATCTGGGACACAATTGTTTTTAATTTTTCTATTTTGGCCAGTAGACAGGTGTTTTTAGAAACTACAACTTGATCATCCTTACTGTGTTAGCTTTGACTCCAGGTCTGCCAGATACAAGGATATAAATATATTCATTCAGTTTTACATTTGGGGATTAGGAGGAGCAAGAGGTGATCTGTTTTCATGGGACACTCTGGCATCAACTATTGAAGCTTGAGTTTTTCAGCTTTTGAAACAGATTTGTGCATAGGAACATTATCAGGCAGTACTCTTGGGTTGAATACTTGTGGGAAGGTGAAGACTACAGAAATGGGTAGATGGGACCTTGGGCTACCTTGAAGTCACAGCCAAGGTGAGCTCTGTTTAGACAGTGCTCTGCAGAGATGTTTCCTCACTGTGAGTGAGATGCCTTTGGGAAAGGAAATCACATTTGCAAAGTGGCTGTCTTTATCCCAGGCAATTGTGGGGAAAGAAGCATCACCCAAGAGCTGTCGGTGGTCAGCATTCTCCAGCAGGAAGGAAGGATGCTTAGCCCTAAAGCATTAGGTTGAGGGGGGTGAATTGGGTATCGCACACTTCACTACACCTGCTTTTCGTTCAATCACTACAGTATGTGATAATAAAGTCCTTGTTATTTTTCACTCTGCCTGGTGTGGTTCTACAAATTATCCCTCCTACTTACATTAAGACAAGATAGGCATTTGCAGAGAGAACTTTCAAAAGATAAAGAAGGGTGGGTCAATTTCCTTGAGATTTTGCACAACTTTTTGAGGTAGGAGTGTCCATTCTTGTATGCAGGCCAGGCTATGGCTCAGAACAAAACAATTTCAAAGGTAAGTTACGCTCTAAATTATAAATACTACTTTTTAAAAAATATAACTACAAAATCTTTAGTATGAAACTCTGTGAATCCCTGGAAGATGATGAAAGCTCATGTTTAAGTGTAAACATGGATTCTTATTTCAAACCCATTCGGAAATATTTTTACCTCCTGTCCATTAGTGTCAACTATCAAGTTTCAAGTGCATATAGAATAAGATACTGGGAATGCAAGGGATTAAAAAGCATATATACTAACTTGTATTCCCTTCCTTCTGTAAAATAAGAAATTTTGGGATGGCTTATTTTAAAAGTATTTGCTGAAAGAACATTATACCCACTCTACCAAACAAGAAGGACACCTCTGCCTGGAGTTTGTGGGAATAGGCCAGTAAGTATGGCATCACCCCTGCAAACAGTGTAGATAAGAGAAGTGACATGGCCCTGCATGGTATTTGAATCAATTGTGCACTAAAAGAAGCAATGGGAAGGGTTTATTTTCTCCTTTTAATTCAACTGAGTTGCAAACTATCCAAATTCAGTAAGATTCATTTTCACTTGCTCACCTTGGGAAATGACGGGGACTGTTTTCCAGCTTTCACCATGAGAGGTGAATGCCTTCTTCTCAAGTACTGTCATGTGTATTTACCCCTCCGAGCACCTTTTAGGTTCTGCCACCAAATCAGCAAGTTGCCTTCAATGCCAATGGTGGTATTTTGTCACGTAGCTTCCCCACAGTATATTCTGATCCTTCCTTTGCTTGGCTGTGACCACCTGTTCTCTCACACCTGTTTCAATTTATAAACCATATGTTGGAGTCACAGCTAAGAACTGCTGTAAACATGATGTGAGTTCTTATACATATTTCATAAATTCAAAATTTCCTATAATTTGATTTTGCTGAAACCCTTACAAAGACTGATATATACTTTTCATTATCATGGTTAATTTGGGCAAAGAAACAAAGTATAATACCTTCTAAAAATAACCTGTATCAATAGTAGAATGGCACTAGCTAGTACTTTTGTTTTTAAACAAATATTACTAAAGCCTATGTAAAGTAATTCAAGTACTGTAATGGGTTGAAATGTACATATATGCCCAGGAAATCCAGGGAAACATACTTCTTTTATGTTGTATTTTCTACATACAATACAAGGGACACCTTGTGTTTTAAGAAACAAGCAAATGTTCACAAAAAAATAAAATCAATGTATGCACATTTATGTAATACATTTATAAAGAATTTGAACTAGGTGCATTTTTACAAATCATGCTTTTCAAGTTACAGAAAGCTAAAATCAAAATTATTTAAATAAGAAAATTACTAGTTTATTAGCTGCATAGACAGAGATTGATCTGTCTAATGGGTTAATTCCATAGTAAGAGAATTGTGAGCAAGATTTCGCTTTTCTGTATCCGCTTCTTTGTTTTGTTTCCTTAGGACAGGACTACAGTTATATTTAGAGGATGTTGTCTGTTTGGTCTTATTGGTTAAAATTAAGTAGCAAAATACATTTAGAGGATGAATGCTGTTATTTCCTGAACTTTGAATTCTTCCTGTGTAACACAAGTATGAAAGGGTTTCTTGTCGTAGCATCATAAAACAAACAAGGAAACAATGATAAAACACGTGACAAGGGCTGGGTGAGGTGGCTCGTGCCTATAATCCTAGCAATCTGAAAGCTGAAGCAAGAGGATCTCTGGAGTTCTGGAGTTTGAGAACAGCCTAAGTAAGAGGAAAACCCTTGAAGTTGAAAATGCTTGAGTTTTCATAGAGGAAAACTCTGTGAAAAATAGGAAAATTAGCTAGGTTTTGTGGTGGGCACCTGCAGTCCCAGTTACTCGGGAGGCTGAGGTAGGAGGGTCTCTTGAACCCAGGAGTCTGAGCTTGCTATAAGCTAGGCTGACACCAGGCCACGATAGCCTACAGGAACAGAGTGATGACACTGTCTCAAAACAAAACAACAACAAAACAAAACAAGACAACAACAAACAGCTTCCTTAGCCCTAGAAGTCTCAATAAACAATTCCTCTTGTTCTTTAATTATAATATGGTGAAATGACCATTTACAAAAGAAGTATTTTGAGTTGAGAAATGGGGTATGCTAAACCAATTCGAGTATTTGAAATATGGTCTAAAGATGGGATGGCTAAGGATTAGAGCTCCTAGTGGACAAGAAGTTTGCTGGGCTCTTAATTTCACACTGACAAAATACTTGAGACCAGGAAATTTATTAAAAAAAGATATATGTTTTCACAGCTCTGGAGGCTGGGAAGTGGGAAGTTCAAGACCAAGGCTTTAGCACTTACGGTTTCTGGTGAGGGCTCCCGTCCCTCTTTCCGCCATGACTTCACTGCTGTGTCTTCGCTTGGGGGAAGAGACACAGAGTCAACTGGCTTAGTTATTTCCTCCAGCGCTTTTATAAGTTTGCCTTCAGGCTCTAGCCACCTTCCAAATGCTCCATAACTGAACACGATTAGTTTCAATATGAAATGGGGGGGTGGGGACACAAACATTCAAACCGTAGCAGACTCAGAGGCTGAAGCACATAAGTCAGATTAATATAATTCATTTAAAACCTAAAAATATAATACATGCTGAAGTAAGTTGAATGTAAAAACACATTCATGTAGATATAAAATGTAGATACATTGTGACTAACTGATAAATTAGGAAAAAAAACCCTCAGATACTATTAAAAATTTTCTCCAAAATTTGTAAAATAGGAGTAGATATATAAGAAATGCTATTTTCTTCAGGTTTGATTCATGTTTCTTACTCTCTTTTAATTTAATTTTAATGTCTCTTATTCTACAATTATTTGAGCAAAACTGTTAAACAGCATTAAATGTATACATTAATAACATATTTATAAGAAATATCAACTCCTTCACACATAAGTGGGTTGTGATTATTCTGGAGTCAGAACTCTATCTAGTTTATGATAAATCTCTTGATGTATTTTTTATTTCCATGTTACAATACAGCAGGAAGATTAATTTTTTTATGCAACACTATTTTCATTATAAATCAAAGTAGTTTAGGAAATATCTTGTCCATTCCCAGAAATAAGCCTTGATCTTCTTTGAGTCAGACACTGTGGAAGTTTTTTCTTCTCTGTTCTCATACTTTAAGAGGAACTTTAAATCTAAAGCCCTAAGACTTAGTGAATACGCCAGTAAGTATTTCTCAAATAAGTCTTTCTTAGGGGAGAGGGAAGTTTATTGCTATTGTTTGACATATATGTCATCATGGAATGCTGAGAAAAATTACATTATTGTATTTTATCTGTGTACTGTGAATTTTTGTCAGGTTTAAATACCAGTTCATTATCAAGAATAGCAAATTAGTAGGTTATATATTTTATGGTTTCTTTCTACCTAATGGCTTATTTATTTCACTGATGGCTGTTTTTAGATAATTGGAATACCGATATAAGTTTAAAATGCCCTTATTTTACAATCATATTTTATTTTCCATTATCATTAATATTTTTAATTTGAAAAATTCAGTAGTTTTGAATGAATAATTTCTAGTTTGGTTTTCAATCGCATTTACTTTTTAAAATGTTTTTATTGAGACTTCATGTAGAAAAGCTCCCAAAAATGTTGCTCCCACAACGAGAAAATACAGATAATCTCCAAAACCAACTCAAGCTCATCGGAGAACTGATATTGCTAAGAAATGACATAGAAAGAGGAACTCCAATGGAAGACGGCACCACCAAATATTTTAGCCTTTGCAGGCAACAGAAGAAAGATGTGGCCTCTATACAAGTGGTTCATAAGAAATTGGCTAAAATTTTCGCAAATTATTAAAGGCCAAATTGGGGCTAGTGGTAGTTTGGAATAACAGAAGGGGAGGTCATGCACACTTTCAGGTTCTTCTCAGAGACTCCTCCCAATGCAGCCACATTAAAGACTGAGGACAGAGCAGAAAGAGCCCTTCTCTATGGAGCAGGCAAGGAATAAGTGATGGGAGCTGAGAGGGGGGAACCACCCACCTGATTCCCAGTCACTTCTTCTATCCTATAAGTAAAGGCTGTGAGCTGCTGGGGTAGGAGCTGCTCTTGATCCAGTCGGTGGGTCTTAGACAAAGAGCCATTGCTTCTTGGGAAGGAACAGGAGCAAAATCCTTCTGTCTCTGATTCTAAAACAGGAAAGTCCATTATCACTAGGGGTAGGGTAGAAGCTAAAAAGCTCTCTGAGGGAAAAATCTGGCAACTTCCTTGGGCCAGTTTCTATACTGATACCACACAGGAGTCTGTGCAGCTGAGGCAAAGGCAGGATTTTTCAATGGAAGACCAGTCACAGGTAGGCAGAATTTGGCTGGCACTAGGTGGAGCAAGATGATAGTGAGAAACCCTCCCCTTCAAACCTCGGTGCACAGGGCTTACCTAACACTGGGGCTGCAGCAGGAAAACAGAGTCTGCTGTTTCCACCTGCAGCCCCTGGACCAGGGAGAAACATTTCAGGGTATGCAGAGATCCCTGAAATCACAGGGATGTGCAATAAAGCCTTCTGGTGCCATCATACCCACTCAACCTCCAGGAAACAGAAACCTACATCTTAATAACTGAGCGCGCTGAGTGAGTAGTAACAAAATTCAAACCCAACTGACTTTCCATTAGCATAGCCTTCTAAAGTAGTGGCTGGGCAGAGTGCTCATTGCCTCTGGCTTCACTGTTCTTTTACATGGTATACAGCAGTCAGTAAATAATTATGAAGCATATAAGAAAGCAAGATAAAAATCTCATTGTCACAAGAGAGAACAATTAATGAAATAAATTCAGAGTTGTCCCAGATATTGCAATTATCAGAGAAATTTTAAACTAGCTATGGTTAATGCAATAGAGCATATCACATATAGGATAAAGTATATCATATTAATTGGTTGGAAAAGTTGAGCAACACTCATGAAGAGATGAGGAATTTTAGCAAAGAGAAGAAAAATGGAAAATACCATATTAAAACAATATAAGAGATAAACACTATTTTCATGGGTTTATCACCAGAGTGCAGCAGACATGGGGGAAGTCTCAGTGGACTATAAGTACGTCAATGGAAGTGTCCTAAACTAAAATAGAAACAGGAAAAAAGAACGAATAAGGAGAACGGACCATGTAGTGGTTCCTGGACAAAATCGTAATGTCTAACACAGGTTTATCGAAACTCAAGAGGAGAATAGAGAATAAAAGGAGGATTAAAGAGAAAATGGACCCAAATTTTTCAAAAAATATTGAAAGATATTTATATACATATCCAAAAGCATTAGAGAAAAGACATGTGAAAGGAAGTCCTTTGGGAAGGAGAAAAATGATATCAGACAGAGTGATATCTCTCTTTCCATAGATTCGAGATGGAGACTCAAATCTGTGGAAAGAAATAAAGATTATAGGAAATAGTAAAAACGGGATTATTTGAAGCCCTTAAAATTTTAATCACTTTAAAAAGTGAACTACTGTAAGGTAAGTGATAAAGTAAAGTAGTAGCAATAACACAAAGAATGAGAGGAGGAATTAGAAACATGTTGTTGAAAAGTTATTACCTGATATGTAAAGGTCAATATTGTTTTAAGGTCTTTCTAATTAGCTCCTATAGCAAATGGTAAACATTATAAAGAGGTATAACTAATAAACCAATAATGAAAATAAAATGTAACTACAAAATACGAATGCAAAGCAGTAGAAGGGAGGAAGAGAGCAAAAGTCAAACTTAAAAACACAAAACCTCAGCAACATGGTAGATTTCGAGGCAACAATACAAGCAATTATATTGAATGCAAATGGGCTCAATAATTACAAAATTTTACATAATATTTGCCGTGGGCTGGCCACCTCTTTATAAAATTTTCTAATGAATATTTTGTAAGAAAAGATACAGTTCACTACAATTTATCATTTCCCTACATATGGCAGCTTCAGGGGTGTCTTTTGGGATATGCTGCATATTGAATTGAATTAAAATGAAAATATAACACAAATATTTATGAGATACTAATAAAGTAGTGCTGAGAAGGGGCTTTTATAGCATTCAATGTTTCTATTAAAAATGAGTCCAAATAAATAATCTAATCTTCCACCGCAAGCAAACACCAACCCTTTGTAAATGTTTCTAAAATGTGGAAAAGGGAAAAATTCCCAATTTATGAGAGAAGAATTAGCCAGACACAGAAAGAAGACAATTAATAAAAATGAAACTACTAATATGCTTGATGAATATAATAGGTGCAAAAATTCTTAACAAGATATTAGCAATTAAAACCAGATAATACATAAAGAATAATGTAACATGACCTGATCTGCTTTATTCCAGAAATGCAAGGTTTTTTCAACTTCTAAATATCAAAAAAATTCACATATTGACTAAAAAGGAAAAATATATATGTATATAAACCAGGGGTCCTCAAACTATGGCCCACGGGCCGCATGTGTTGGTGTGAATTGTATTTGTTCCCATTTTTTTTTTTTTTACTTCAAAATAAGATATGTGCTGTGTGCATAGGAATTTGTTCATAGTTTTTTTATTTTTAAACTATAGTCTGGCCCTCCAATGGTCTTAGAGACAGTGAATTGGCCCCTTGTTTAAAAAGTTTGAGGATGCCTGATATAAACTGATCTAGAGTGATTGGTTGATACATAAAAGCTTTGGATAAAATTCAGGATCCACATATGTTAAAAGTTGTTAGAAAACTGGGACGGGAAAATAACTTCTTCAATAGCATATATGGTATCCATGCAATGCTGCAGCTAATATTCTTAATAGTGGATAAATGACTGCTTATGCCATGGATGGGAAACAAGTCGGGATTCTTTGTTCTTGCTACCAAATTCTGCACTGTACTAGAGGTTGAACAGTGACGTGTTTCAGGATAAAATAAAGACAGATGGACTGTACAAGACGAAATTAACTGTAGTACTCATTGCATGAGTTCTACGTAGAAATATCTAAAGTATTTACAATGGAGCTCCAGAATTGACAAGTGATTTTATCATGGTCTTTGTATGTAAGATCAATATACAAAAATTAGTTGTGTTTCTATATAAACTAGAAATGAAGTGAAATTTGAATTCAAAAATTAGTGTTGTTTACAATAGAATAAAAAATCATGAAATAGGGATAAATTTAATATATGTGGAAGAATTTCATGCTAAAAACTAGCAAATATTAATGAGAGACATCAGAGGAAGCAAAAATAAATGAATAGATATACCATGTTCATAGTTCAAAAGACTTAATATTTTTAGCATACTGATTGTGCCAAAATAATTCTATTATTTAAATTCAATGGCAATCAAAATTATAACACTTCATAAAAATGGAAAACTGATCACAAAATTTATATGTTAATACAAAGGATCTACAGCAACCAAGTTCAAGAAATAAAAGCGCGGTTGAAGGGATCACACTCTGTGAATTTGAGGTTAACATAAAGCTACAGTAATTATTAATAATTGGAAAATAGATATGTAGATGAAAAAAATTGAGTTCAGAAATAAAGTGATAGGTTTATGTTTAATGTTTTCAATTTTAATTGAAAAATCAGTGTTTAAAAATAATGCTTGAACAATTGAACATCAGTATA
>CAUYRH010061323.1:0-10684 GCA_963574655.1 Perodicticus potto | reverse complement strand
AAGCCCGCCCCTTGGCCCGGAAATGCTCGCGCCGGCAAAATGGCGGCTGCGGCAGGCTTGGTGCGGGTTCTGCCCAACCTGTACCCTGTGCTGCTTTTCCTGTCGCAGTTCTGCATCCTGTTGGGCGACGGTGAGTTAAAGGCTGGGACCCGCGCCGGGTCGGGCTGAGTCGCCGGAGGATCCCAGAAGCTGCGTGGCGGGCTCCGGGGACGGCGCGCCCTGGCCACCCGGCCCGAGCCGCCCAGCCCGGCTTCAGACGCCTCGGGCGGAGCTGGAGCGCGACACCACCCTGGGTTTCCCACTTGCTGACGGACCCGAATAGTCGCGGACCCATCGGCGCTTCGTCCTTCAGTTTTCTGTTTGTAGCAGTCAAGCCGTGAGGTTTTCAGGAGCATTTATTGCTCTGGGGTAGACCCTGCGTGTTAATCGCACAAAACAAGGTTTCATTTCCCAGAAGGATAACAGGCTTCTGTAAGTGCAGGCTCCTTCCTTTAGAGCATTGGAGTCAGAGACACCTGCAGTTAAAGCAGGTTTGTCCTCCGTGGAGGATCCGGCCCTGGGTGTACGTTCCCAGCGGTTCCCAGGGCAGGTGTTAGGCGTCGTCTAGGAAACGGACACATCTACACATCTACAGCTAGAGAGTTCTTCTTTGACAAAACTTCTCGTAGCGTACGAAGTCATTTTCCACTTTCGAATATTTTGTTTATTTTAGATTATGTGGATTAAGGGTTGATACACAGCCATTTCAGTAGACACCCTAGGGACCGTGTTTGAATACCTTTTTACGGTTCAAATTCATCTCTTTTTCCAGTCCCATGTCCCTCCTTTCTATCTCATTTCTATTATTCTTGCACTTCATCCATCAGTATAACTTTCAACCAATGCTGCTTTCCCTTCAGAAAGTTAATTCTACTTCTAGGAACCCTGTTCCTGATTGGATGTTAAAGGCTCCCCCAAGGCTGGGCGACACGGAAGGGTCACAGGGAACTGAGAACCTTTAGTTTTCTGGTCGCTTGGGAAGCAGGAAGGAAATACTTTTATGAGTGTGGTGCTTACCAGGCTGGCAGCAGAACCCTGCTTTAACTGCAGGTGTCTCTGACTCCATTTCTGTGGTTTTCCCATTCCAGTGCAGCATCTCATTGCTAATGATAATGTCTCTTCACTTTGGAAAATTATCTTCTGTAATTCTGATTGGTATTATAAGGGAATAAGCATCTCTCTTACCCCTTGCAGAAAGTACTGAAATCCCACCTTATGTGATGAAATGTCCAAGCAATGGTTTGTGTAGCAGACTTCCTGCCGACTGTGTCGACTGTGTGACAAATTTCTCCTGTATCTATGGGAAGCCTGTCACTTTTGACTGTACAGTGAAACCATCTGTTACCTGCATTGTAAGTACTGCTGTGCACTTATTCTAAATAAATCTGTTGTAAACTTTGAGTTAAAAGTGCAGTTCAGACTTGACTATTGGGGGAAAGAGTCTGAAATGATTTTTATATTCTGTTAAGACTGCTGTGTTGAATATGTAAGAAATAAAAATCTTTTTGTCCCTTTCGTATCAGATGATGGTAACTGTCAAGCCGATTGATGTTAGCTGGAAAGGCACTTGACAGAAATGTTGTTTTGTAGGACTTGGAGAAGATCTCAGTCTGATAATGTAATATGAAGCAAGTATAATTCATTTAGATGGGTTTTGTGTTCTTAGTAGTGACAGCTAGTGTGCAGAGGAGATGGTAGCATCTTTTTATCATAAATGAGATTTTTAAAGGGGTCAGTACCTATCTGTGGTGAGAAAATGGATTCAATAAGTGCTGGGATTCCTGGGTAGTTCTCTGGAACAAAATTAAATGGAATCCTTGTCTTGTAGTCCAGGTAGACCATATGTATAATATAAAAAATAAGACCTTGAAGTACCAGAGAAAACATGGTAGTTTTTGTAATGATCCCAAAGTGTGGAATATTTTTCTGAGTATGAAATAAAATTTAGAAGCTATAAAAGAAATAATTGTTACAGTGGACTTAAAGATTAGAGATTTCTGCATGACCTTAAAATGTAAAGGTAAAAAAAAATGTCAGACAAGGAAAAAGTATTTATAATATATATGGCAAATAATACTCTGATCTGTATAATACGTAAAGACTTCTTAAAAGCCAATGAGAAAAAGATGATAGTCTTTTAGAAAAATGGTATTAGGACATGAGCATATGGTTCATGGGAAAGAAAATACAAATAGACTTATAACATGAAAAAATGTATTAATCGGGTTGGCAAAAAACTGCTACAACTTGTGGGGGCATCAGGGTCAGATTTTATTAGTAGGTAGGCAAATTGGTCAGTCTCTTATAGGCAATTTGTCACATCTATCAAATTTATAAATGTACATACTCTTTGACTGAGGAACTTCATATCCGGGAAATTATGTTACAGATATTATTGTACGTGGATCAGATTAATATGCATGAGGATATTTTTTAGCTGCATTATGGGTCAAGGCAAAAAGTTCAAAAGAAACTGAATGTCTGGGCGGCGTCTGTGGTTCAGTGGGTAGGGTGCCGGCCCCATATACCAAGGGTGGCAGGGTTGAACCCGGCCGTGGCCAGCTAAAACAGCAGTGGCAACTGCACCAGAAATAGCCGGGCGTTGTGGCAGGCGCCTGTAGTCCCAGCTACTCGGGAGGCTGAGGCAAAAGAATTGCCTAAGCCCAAGAGCTGGAGGTTGCTGTGAGCTGTGACGCTACAGCACTCTACCAAGGGCGACAAAGTGAGACTGTCTCTAAAAAAAAAAAAGAAACTTAATGTCCAAGAGAAAGCTGTTTAAGTTATGGTACACATGTAATGGGATAAACATACCACAGCCATTAAAAAGAACAAGCAGGGCTCAGCCCCTATGGCATAGTGGTTATAGTGCTGGCCACATACCCCGAGGTTGGCAGGTTTGAACTTGGCCCTGGCCAGCTAAACTACAATGACAACTGCAACAACAAAAAATAGCCAGGTGTTGTGGTGGACGCTTGTAGTCTCAGCTTTTTGGGAGGCTGAGGCAAGAGAATCGCTTAAGCCCAAGAGTTTGAGGTTGCTGTGAGCTGTGATGCTGTGACACTCTTTTAAGGGCGACATAATGAGTCTCTGTCTAAAAAAACCCCCAAAAACAAGCAGCTCTAAAGTAGTGACATTTATAAAATTAAGTGAAAAGTACTGGGGGAAAGTTAAATGTATATAGTATAAATGTGCCTTTGTGTAGAGCAGACTCTCCTGAAAGTACAGAGGGCCTACAGTGCTTGGCTGAGGAGGGCATCGACAGCAGAGGCTGGGCTAGGCTAACTCTATTCTCCTGTTGTGTCTTGAGATGTGTACCTTGCACACATACCACCTAATTTAAAAAAAAATAATTTATTAAAAAAAACCTGTGTTCTAAATACACCACTAAAAATAGGCAGGTATTTAAAACAGTATTGCCTAATCAAGTGATCCCTTACCCAGAATCAAACACTATTCATAAAAAGCATTTTTGCAGTGATCAAAAAAGTTAATAGTGCTTACTGCACTAGCACATCCGCCAGAATGGGAGTGTTTCAGAGATTAGCATGGCCCTTGTCCTGTGCTGGGATAACACACAATTCATGAAGCATTAAAAACAACAAACATTTTCTTCCACTGAAGATTGTGACCATGTTAAAGAGTGATTTTGAAAAATATATATTAAACAATACACATATAATGTCAAGTGGGAGTAAAAAGCCTTCAGAATGCTTTTATTCTATTTAAGTAAATCTATAAATATACATTTAGGAGAAATGTAAAGAAAATTAAAAGTGTTTATTTCTGGAGTGGTTACAGGTTTTTGTGAGTTCCAAATGTGTGGTATACTAAGAACATATGGTACTTTACACACAGAAAACAAAATAGTGACTTTTTGAATGGAAATGAAAAAAATCTCTGGTCTCAAAAGCCAAGGCCACCAGGAAACACTTGCTGAGTTTCTACCTGTCAAGAAGTTTTTCTGATTTGGGCTGCCTCTGGATTAAGTCATGCCAAGTGTCCCATGCTAATAACCCTGAATTGCTGGGCCCCTCGAGGGTGAGATGTGAGGGAAGATTTATAGTGGACGGGAACAAAGCAGTGTGTCATGTTTATCAGAGCAGCAGGCTGGGGTCGAGGTATCTGGATTCTACTCCTGACTTGTAGCTCAGTGACCTTCAACAAATGCATTCATCTCTTCCTTCCATCTGCCTGTGACTGTGACTTTATAAATTTTCCTTTTCTCTGTATCACAAAAGTATACTTGCTCATTATGAAAAATTTATCTCAGCAAAAGTAATGAATTAATCATAATACCCTGAAATAGCCTTTGCTGTTTTGATGTGAATTTATTTAGGTTTTTTCCCTTAGGAGTACATATTTGGGTATGTATTTTTATGATTTGGGGGTCATACTATGTATGTTAGTTTTGTATGCATATTGTTTTGATATCTATTTTTCTGCCACTTAGTACTACTACCTAAGTAAAAGTATTTTAGAAATTTTGCACCATATGAATATGTTGGCTTATTGGCATATTAACAGACTACCGTATTGTCATCAATTAGTTCTGTGTCCTTTGGTACACAGGATCAAGACTTCAGATCTCAAAGGAACTTCGTCATTAACATGACTTGCAGATTCTGCTGGCAGCTTCCTGAAACAGATTACGAGTGTTCCAATTCCACCAGCTGCATGACCGTGTCCTGCCCTCGGCAGCGTTACACTGCCAACTGCACAGTGCGGGACCACATCCACTGCTTGGGTGAGTCAGAGGTCAAGGAAATCTGTGAGCAAAGTATTTCTAGGTTTACTGAGGGACTTGAACCAGAAATTTGAGAGTTATATTAAATTATTTAACCAGAAACATTTATCAGCAGCTTTTTACATATGCCAAGCCTCATCAATAAAATCAATAAACTAAAAAGGAACATCCAGAAAATGTGCAATTTTGTTATCTTTTAAAATGTAATATTTGATAAAATAAGAAAAAATATGCAAAGTGTAAAACGTAATATATAGTAATTGAACGTCACCCAAATTAGCCCACATTAACTAGCACAGCAGCAGCACTGCTGCAGCTGCCCAAGTGCTTTGCCCTTATCCTGTTGCTCTGCCTTCTCTTCAGAGGTCACCACACACCTTTTATCATTTTACTTCCTTTACAAATTTTTCTGAATGAGGTGAAGGCTGTGTTGATGAGTAGGATATAAGCACTCCGATTTATACAAATAATCAGCACATTGAATATCATAATGACATAAATGTGTTCATAATCTATGTACAAATGACTTAATAAAAAAAATGGTTAAAAAATAAAAAATAAAAATATATTGTTTTTTGAAAGAAAATTTTTTTTTCTGTAGCTCCATTATTCAATAGTGTATATTTTATAACTGCATAAAATGATAGCATTGAGACTCTGGTCTACTGGGACTTTCTTATTTCCTCTCTCTGTGATGGCTGTAAGATTAATTCATGCAGCTTTGCTTGTTTATTTTTTTAACCTCTGTATAATCTGTTGAGAGATTGTGTCACAGTTTATCCATTCTCCAGTGAATTTGGATTATTTACCTTCTTTTGCTATTGCAGCTGCTCTTAAAATTTCTGTACATACTTCTGGCTGCACATGGGCAGGAGTTTGTCTAGCACACACTTTCCAGCATGTGTTATTTTCCAAAATAGTCACGTTAATTTACTTCTCCTCCAGTGGCATACACGCATAACTGTTCTTGATCATCCAGATGTTCTCTACTACTTGCTGTCCTTGATTTTAACTTTTTTCCTTTACTTTATGGTTTGTTTTGATGAACAGAACTTTAAAAAATGTAATTAGTTTAAGTTGTCATAGTTAGCCCTTTTTTGTTGTTGCTTTAAGAAATTGTTTTCTATCCCAGATTTATAATGGCAGTTTACTACATTTTCTTTTAAAATTGTAAGTTTGACCTGTCTTACATTAGATTTATAATCTACCTGGACTTGGTCTTGGTAGATGGTGTGAGAGAGATTCAACTTTACTTTTCTCACCACCTAGAGAGCCAGTTTTCTCAACATTTCCTGCTGATCTGTGTGAGACCTCTATCCTGTGTGAAGTTTTATATGTGCATATATGTTTAAATGCATTTTATAAAATATTTAAAATCACCTACAATTTCACCATTTAGAGATAATAAGAGGCCTTCAGTTCTGGTCCTTGGTTCTCTTTTTTTTTTCTGCTAGATGATTTATCTGTCTCAGGACTACACTGTCTTATTTACTCTTAGCTTCACCATACGTTTTGGTATCTTGTAGAGCATTTTGTGTTCTTGAAGTTGTAACCATAACCTAACTGATTTAAATATTAAATCCATACATATAGGTGGTAAGGACTTTTCTTTCTACCATGCTCGTCAGTCTATAAAGAGAGTTGACGATAGATTTTAAATTATGAAGCCATTAGTGACAAGTCTCTGTATGGGAATATTCTTATATCTTATACCCTATGTTTTTAAAGCATGAAATGCTTTCTGTGGAGCATTTTCCTTTTTTTCCCACTTCTTTTAAGGTAACCGCACTTTCCCCAAAATGCTGTATTGCAATTGGACTGGAGGCTATAAGTGGTCCACTGCTCTGGCTCTAAGGTAAGTTTTGTTACTAGTAAACTAAAAATGCCATTTGAATTTCTTTGGGATCAGTGGAATCTTCCAGATATTGTGCTCAACAATGCTGATACTTCACTCAGATCCTACCCATGTTAGATAGATACTGGGAAACACCTGTGGAGGGCTGAGGTGTTCAGACCTGTGTCTTCATGGACCTTAATGGGGGCAGACGTGAACTTCTCTCCCAAGACAACCTGCACATTGGGTTTCCCATTCTGTACATACCACAAATCAGTAAAATACTGTGCATTATTTAAAATAGGTTTATGATGTATATTTTTAGTTTTAAGTAACTTCTTATATGCTAAATACTGGAAACTGGGAAAACAACAAAGAAAAACATTAATAATCACCTATAATCTCACCGTCTAGGGATAATTATAGGCCTATAATTCTTACATTAAAATGTGCTTATATTTATTAAACTTTACAACAGTTCTTTAAGGAATTACACCAGGTCTTCCTACCAAAGGGAAGGGCAGGGAGGACCTGGTTGAATGATCAACTGATGAGAAGGTTATGCCAGCTATAGTTGAAGTCTTAGTGCCTGAGGCCTGCAGCCCATCATAAGGCAGAATCTCTCTATCTCATCACTGTTGACATTTTGGGACCAAATATTCTGTGTCTTGAGGCTGTGTTGTGCATAGGATGTTCAGCTGCATCCTTCACCCTGCCACTTGTCACTGGCAGCCCTTCCCACCCCTGCCTGGCTGGAAAGGGAAAGAGGAGGTTATGATAGAAAATGAGATTTGGTAACTGGCCAGTCTTTGTGAGCAGTGATTCAAATTAAAACTTAACAGCTGCCTGTTTTTGAAATAAACTCTTAAGCTTAGAATAATTTTAGATTTACAGAGAAGCTGTAGAGACAGTAGAGAGTTCATACACCCCTAATCCACTTCCCCCTACAGTTACTGTTAATCTTATGTTACCAGGCCACAGTTAACACCTAACTTTAAAAAATTTAAGAATAGTTTTCTTCTCAGAGCTCAGCATAGTTTCTTTCAAAATACTCACTGTAAATGAGATAACGTGCAGAGTTTTCTTCAAAGTGGTCTGCAGTGGGAATAGGGTTTAGGGCAGTAGCTGAAACACGGTCAGCCATCTGTTGACGGTTATCAGAGCTGAGTCATGGGTACTGCTCTCTTTTATGTATGTTTTGAAATTTTCCATAATAAATTGTATTGCTCCGGGTGGAGCCCGTAGCTCATATACCTAGGCTGGTGGGTTTGAACGCGGCCCTGGCCAGCTAAAACAACAGTGACAATTGCAACAAAAAAATAGCTGGGTGTTGTGGCAGGCGCCTGTAGTGTCAGCTACTTGGGAGGCTGAGGCAAGAGAATCGCTTCAGCTCAAGACTTTGAGGTTGCTATGATGCCACAGCACTCTACCCAGGGTGACAGCTTGAGACTCTGTCTAAAACAAACAAACAAAAAAATAGTATTGCTCCAATATTGCTGGATCTTAGAATTTAAAAGAATCTTAGAAGCCATTCATTCCTAACACTTAAGTTTTTAGAAATGAATGAGAACATAGACTGAGAACGCAGACACCTGCATCCAGGTCATCCAGACGGCATTTCAGCCGCCTGAAGGCTCCAACTCCCGGCGTCTCAGTGGTACACTGTCAGTGAGACAGGGCTCCTGCTTTGCTTTATTTGACAAGCAATGAGATCGATTATTTTTTTAAAAAAGAGAACACACTATATTTTAGTACAGCTTAAAAAATGCTAACTTTTGAAACTTAAACAGTCTTGTCCATGATTAGTCAGTCTTGTAAATTTGCGAAATAGTCATTTGTGTTCCAGGTGACAGTTATAATCAGTTTGAGGCCTTCCCACAAATATGGCTTGGTGCAGTTATTAAACCACAAGTGGCTGCAGTTGGCGTGGAGACAGTCTGACAGGATCCAGTCTTACTTGCTTTTGCAGCATCACCCTTGGTGGATTTGGGGCAGACCGTTTCTACCTGGGCCAGTGGCGGGAAGGTCTTGGCAAGCTCTTCAGCTTTGGTGGCCTGGGAATATGGACTCTGATAGACGTCTTACTGATTGGAGTGGGCTACGTGGGCCCAGCAGATGGCTCTTTGTACATTTAGCTGTGGTATGTGCTTCAGAGAGGAGCAGTGCCTCGTCCTTTACCTGCAGACATTGGTGTAGAGTGAGTGATGTTTGTTTGTTTTTAATGTACAGCATCTGTACTTTGCTTGCCTTGATGAAGGTAAAATAAAGATTTGAAACACTGAACATGCTAATCTGGAATTTGTTTTTATTTGCCTGAAATATATTTTTTTCTGTGAAAAAATTTACTTAAACCAGGAGAACAAATTCTGTAGCAGTTGAGAATCTATTTCATTCCTGTGACTTTAGCTTTGTATTGCTTATGTCAAACTTTATCATTTGTCTCTTCAGCCTGAATGTAATCTGCCTTGAAAAGCCATTTATGTATGATTGCAGGAAGTGAGAACTGCTTTATTGTTGGCTAATTAAAGTTACCTATCTAAACTTCAGTCATTTGTTTGTTTTACAGTATAACCTGTGTGTAGTCTGGTCTGTATATATGAATGCTTAAAGTAAACTGCAGAACTTTTGTGACTTAGTAGTATAAAAGGTTGCAAGAATACTAAAAAAATTAATAAAATTACAGGTTACTTCATAAATGTCTCTATATGTTTATTTATATTAAAATGTAATCTTTATTGCTAAGTAACATGGCCTTTTTTAGGACATTACTTCATTCCAGCAGACAATTGGCTGGTTTATGGTACAGTGGAAGTGTATAAATTCTTTTTGAATTTTTATAGATCTATTATAGACTCTTCATTGGAAAGAACAATCCAAAAAGAATTTACTCCAGGTTGCTTTTGAAACACTGAAAATTTCTTAGTATTTTTGACTGCCTTTTAAACACCGGCACATGTTGACAGGCAGAAGACTTAACCACCATTATCAGATTTCAAAGGTATAAAATATCTTTTGGAAATAATCTCCATAAATCTTATGGGATAAACTGTATTTTCCTCATTAGTATTACTTACAGCTTACCTGAAAGGTGAATTAAATCGTTTTGGTGATAACTTGCCTTGTAATAATGGACTGCTTTTGAAGCACATCTCATCTGATCCTTGTATTTGGGTATAGTCAAATAACAGTTCCAGCTCTGGTCACTAGATGGGGCATCCCCATCACATTTGCTTTCCCATTCTGTTTCTAGAAAAGGCCAGTCTTCAGTTTTTTCCTTAGGGGTGCATCACAGAGCATGGACAGCGCTCAGTTCATGTGGACCTTTCTTTTTAGTCTCCACAAGAGTTGTTTGTGTAGGTGTTTTCCTTAGGAGAGGACCTGTTCATGCAAGAAGCAGCCCTGTACTAACTACAATAAAAAGTTATCTACATCTGCTTATTTAGCTCTATGTAGAGGGGAATTTTTGATGGTTTTGGAGTGACCATACAAAGTGGAGCCAGGGGATCAGTGGGAAGTTAGTGGGAAGTACACATTGCTCATGGAGGAAATGTGGCTTCCTTGGTAAGTGGCCATCTTTATGGCTTTGGGGCCTGAGTTAAATAATGAAGCTGCAGTACTTGGAAGGGGAGCGCTCAGAGATTTAGAATCTGTGAAAGGAGACCCCAAGAACTTGTTCCCAAATCCTGAAGGTCTGACAAGGGGAAGCCTTTGGAACCTGAAGGATATGAGCCCCTCGGGGTGCTTCATAGCAAGGAATCATGGGGCTGATGGCCTGAGACAGAACCCGCAGGAAATGTGAAGAGATTTTCTAATACAGTTCAGACAAATTTATGAATGATGCACTTATACACGGCCCTTAAAAGAAAATGTGGAGGGCGGCACCTGTGGCTCAGAGAGTAGGGCTCCAGCCCCACATACGGAGATTGGTGGGTTCAAACCCGGCCCTGGCCAAACCGTAACAAAAAATAGCCGGGCGTTGTGGCAGGTGCCTGTAGTCCCAGCTACTCGGGAGGCTGAGGCAAGAGAATCGCCTAAGCTGGAGAGCTGGAGGTTGCTGTGAGCTGTGA
>CAUYRH010061315.1:0-10546 GCA_963574655.1 Perodicticus potto | reverse complement strand
TGTCCTCTACCTCTGAGATTCTTTCTTCTGCATGGTCTAATCTGTTGTTGATACTTTCTACTGCATCTTTAAGTTCCCTAATTGACTGCTTCAGTTCCCTCATCTCTGCCATATCCTTTTAATATTCTTCATAGTGTTCATTTCTTACTTGATTCTGTTTTTGGATTTCTTTTTCCACTTTATCAGCATTTTCCTTCAATATTTCCTTCATTTCCTTGATTGTTTTCATCATCTGTATTCTAAATTCCCTTTCTGGCACTTCTAACATTTCCTTATAGGTGATATCCTCTGCAGTATCTACCTCATAGCCCCTTGGGGGGGGTTGCTCTGGACTGGTTTTTCATGATGCCAGGAGTTTTCTGCTGATTCTTCCTCATGAGTGTTTTCTTTTATTCGTTTCCTTGCCCTAATTTTCCTTTCACTTATTCCTGTTCTTTAAGTTGCTGTGCCTCTGGACTAGAGTTTCGATGAGTCCTTTTGGGACAGGATCAGAAGGATGAGAAGATTGAAGAGCAAGAAGGGAAAAAAGAAAGAAAGAGAAAAAAAAAAAGGAAAAAAAAAATGAAAGAAAGAAAAAGGAGAAAGGAGAGTGGGTGGGTAAAAGCAACTATTGACCAAAAGAAGAGAGGCACAGAAAGAAGGGGACGGGAGCAATATAGGTGTACAGTAGGGTACTTTGACCCAACCTTGAGAACCCCCAACCTCTGGGGGTGCCAGGTTGGGTAGTTAGGTCAGCAGCTCTTTGCCAGCCTATGTGAACACAGTACCCCACCTCCACCAAGTAGAGAGGAAAGACAAAAATGCAATAAATCAAACCAAAACAACCAAACTGAAAACTTTACGGGAGAAAATTGGGGAAAAAAAAACAATTAATATGGGTAGAAACACTAGCAAAATTGAAGATCTAATTGTTGAAAAGGGCAACAATGGAAAATTATATTCAAACTAGAAAAATGAAGAAATAAAAGAAAGAAAAAAGAAAGGAAAAATCTTTAAGGAAAATGCTGAAACTAAAAACAAAACAACAATAACAAAAAGAAACAAACAACAACAACAACAAAAAACACAAAGCAAAACAAAACCAAAAACCAAGCAGTATATATATCTTGCTGATATTGTCTAGGCACGAGGTGATCTTCTAGGGTATGATATGTTAGTCACAATGTTGATACGGCTGTACAAAATGGAGACCAGAGGCCTCTAATGATTTCTCAAACCCCACAGAGCGGAGAGCTTAAATCCTCCTCAGCCTGCTTAGAAGGCACTTTAAATTGCTAACTTCGGCTAAGCAGAAGCTTTCCCAGGAAAGCGCTTGTGGCTGGGATCACTCCTTAAGTGTCTATCCACTTACCCAGTGTGCCAAAACTGATCTCACCCTGTGCCCCTAAGGGCTAAGGCTGCAAGGCATCTCAGTCCCCGCCTTTAGGCTGCTCAGTCACTAGGTTACTTGCTCCTGCCCAATGCTTGTTCTGCAACCCTGAGGGTGGAGCTTGCCAGGGTAGTTTTCCCACAATGGCTCCACACAGCCCACAACCAAACTCTGGTAGCTCCGTCTGGCTCGGTGGCCCAGTCTGGGAACCCAGACAACACTCAAAGACCTCCGCACTCTTGCCCAAGTTCTCCCAAGGCAGTTCAACCGAGTGCCAAGTCCAAAAGAAACCCAAACAGCTCACAGGTAAAGCCTTTCCAGCTTGCAGTCTCTCTGCTGCTACACCCACAGCTGCTGGCAGGATTAGACTGAATGAACACACGCAACCACTTGCCAGATCTCCACTGCTTTTGCCTTCCTCACGGGGTCCAGAAGTCTCACACTGTCTCCCTGCATCCCCAAAGGGATGTTTCTGGGCAGATCCTGCCAGCCAGAGACGCCTGAAGTCTTCTCTCCCCCTCTCACCATACCCAGTTGCAAGGAATCTTTTACTCAGCTGCCATCTTGCTCCACCCTCTACCGTCTTTTTTTTTTTTTTTTGAGATAAGAGTCTCACTTGGTCACTCTTGATAAAGTGCAATGGCATCTTAGCTCACAGCAACCTCAAACTTCTGAGCTCAAGCAATTCTCTTGCCTCAGCCTCCCAAGTAGCTGGGACTATTGGCACCTGCCACAGTGCCCACTATTTTTTACAAACAAAGTCTCACTCCGGGTCAGGCTGGTCTCGAACCTGTGAGTTCAGGCAATCCACCTGCCTCAGCCTCCCACGTGTTGGGATTACAAGCGTAAGCCACCACGCCCAGCTCCCTGAACAGTGTTATCTTTTAATGGGGGCACATTGACTGAGTGGGACACAAGGAAGCCCCTAAGGGGCTGGAAATATTTTAACTCAACCTGGTTGGTGACTCTATGGATGTACATACAGAGGTGACCCCAAAACATATGCACATTTTAAGAAAGGAAAAAACTGAATTAAATTTGCAATACTCAAGTCATGTTTGACTCCTACAATTACAAGAGGTGCTCAAATGTGACTCATATTCATCTTTTGTTAGCAGTATTTACTGAGTATTACACTTTCATACGGTCTTTCCCTTCTTAAAATATGTATACACATTTTTGAGCACCCTCTGTATTTGTAAAAATCCATTGAAGCATATACTTAAGATTTGCACTCTTCACTGCTTGCTATATATCAAAAAGTCATAGGAAGAGAGAGGGAGAAAGAATGAATGGGAGTGAATGTCATTATCTCCAGGTCAGTGTTACATGGGCCTATTTCATGGGGCTTAAGAAACAACCCCTGGGAGGTCTTTTCTTTCATTTTTCATATGTTTCTTTGGCCAGTCTGTTGATCTGGTTGCCTGAGAAGCTACTAGCTAATGGCATTGGAGGATGGGGAAGAGTCACTGCAGGGACAGGCTCAGGGAAAGTTAAGAGTCCCATGAGCTTAAAAGGGCAGGGTCATGGCTGGCATTCCCAGGAAGATGCAGAACCCAGAAATGTGGAGAATGAGATGCTGAAGGAGTTGACAGCAGTGCCTCGTGTGGCACAGGCCTTGCCCTTTGGTCCTGGAAGCAGAGCTTCCAGGGTCGGAGGAGGCTCACCCTGATGTTGGGTGGATACCACACTGAATAACTGGTTCCTTCTCTCTCTGCACTGTGGCTCTCCTCACTCCAAGCTGAGGGATGGCCATGAAAAGCTGCTGACAGCTCCAAGTAAATCCCCATAAGCAAGGTGGGGGCAGGTGTTTTATTGACTCTAAATCTTTGCCAGTAGCTGGGTACATATTTAATAAAAATCTTAGGCTTGGGGGGCAGGCATGGGAAGGCAGAGGGAGAATTGCTGCCTCCTGGGCTTGAGAGGTTAGCAGTCTGCCCAGTCTCTAATAATTCATTCATCCAATATTCATCTTTGGGTATTACAATCACAGTGTGTCTCTAAGGAGCATATTTATTAGTGTTCGCTAAGATAATCGCCCTAATCTTCTGCAAGGCAATTCCAATTGTCTCCATATATGTATTTCTTTACAGAATTCTCTGTGGCTGCCTTTCAAAAATTGCCCTATTTGGGTCTTATTTCCCCAATTGGAGGGTGCTCACTTACTACAAGAATTAATTCCATATTCTCCAATTGGCCCAGAGGGAAGGAGATTAAGTCCCAGTTTCAAGCTCAGCCTTCTTCCAGGCTACCATTGTTCTGGCCTGCACAATGCCTGCGGCTTGGGTCACCTCTACACTGGGCTTACTTCCCATCTTTCTGCTATTCCTCATGCTCTAGGTAGTGTATTTCATTTTATCTCACTGCACTCTTGAACTGATAGTTAAACTTCCCTGGCATACTTAAATTATGTTGACCAAAATAAAAAAAGAGTAAAAAAAAAAAAAAAAATATATATATATATATATATACTTACTGTGCTTTGAACTTCTTTTGAAAATAATTTAATTAATGATCTTTAAAAATATTTGAGGCACACCTAGGATCCTCTCACGGCACACAGGTTGAAAATCAGTGATCTAGCAGAATGGTGCAGAAGGGAAGGTACGTTCAAAACCTCATCTGATCTGAAGCACTTGATTTTATAACCCACACTTGTTTGTCACAAGCAATAAAACTCTTCTTTCACTACTGGGTCAGGACTGGGCTAGACCAACAATCCTCAGACTCTGCGCAGTCTGCACACACGTCACCTGGACATCTTGTTAAAATGCAGACTCTGATCCATAAGGTGGGACTGGGGTTGAGACTGCATTTCTAACCAGCCTCCAGGAATGCAAACACTGCTGGGTCACAGGCCCCACTGTGAAGAGCGTGGTTAGATCTGCTTCCCGGGGACCCTCACATCATCCTGGGCATCACTTTCCCCTCACAAAGCCCCACATTCCTTTAGGAACCAAAAAAAAGGTTCTTGATCAATTCTCTGATTCTGTAACAAAGACCATAGTTACCTTCATGACGTGGTAATAGGACTGCCCTATTTCAAGGAGATATTATAACAACTAGATATGTGAGTCACAGAGTCCCCAAGCCCAGCCTGGTAACACAGACTTCACTGGGGCCAGAGTGGAGGCAGAGAGCTGAGACAGAATTCTTAAGTAAATAATTTATTTTTTTCCACAGTATTTAAAGTCTTTTTTTTTTTTTAGGAGACACAGCTTAGCTTTAATGAATTCTACAACTTTTTTATGGATACCCATAATTTCCTAGTATTTAGTTTAATAGAGTTGTCATGTTCATAATTTAGAAACAGCTTCCTCTTAGTTTTAAATAGTGATACATACACAAATAAGTATCGTGCTTTTTGGCAGGACACATTGATTTCCATATGGTTCTGCTGTTACATAGTAAATTGATTTGTTCAGTCAGTCAACCATTCATTCAACAAATATAGAGTCAGCATTTACTGCGTGTCATGGGAGGTGCTGGGGATAAAACAGCGAACAAAAGTGGGCCCGAGCCTCAGAAAAGTTACATTTCTAGCAGGGGGAAGAGATGTTTCCAGAGGCCAGGAAGGGATTTATAGGAAGATGGTCAAGATGGTATTGTGCAGGGATCTGTTAAAATAATTAAAAGGAAGGCCATTTAGAGGGAGGTGGCTCTAATGTCCTGAATTCTATATAAGCAAAATGAAACTTAAGCTCAGGCAATCACAGGCTGCCAACTAGCACTGGTTATGCTGTCTTGAGCTTCTCACTGGGATAATCCAAATAAAGCAACTGCTCACACTTGAACCAATCGAATTTCTTCTTCACTCTGTGTCTGCATTTGCCCCATAACATTTTTCCCTTCAATCACAAATAAATTCTTCAAAAGTTTATCTTTTAACTCTGGTCTGAGTGCAACTTGGCCCCTTTTTCCTTTTTTTTTTTTTTTTTTTTGCTTACATCTCTCTTAATGTTGAACCCAGGGGAAGAGGAGGGGAAGCTAAGAGGTGTAAAGCGTTGCTCAGCTGCCTTGGATGGCAGGCAAGGAAGAAGCTAGAATTCTAAGTGGTCTTGGAAGCAAGTGACTTATGTATAAACTATGTTTCAAAGAAGGAGAATGTGGAAGAACTTTATCCTTCTCCCTTTCCCTCCCCCCATTTCACTACTGCCTTTCTTCCATGAGTCTAATATTGGAGAATATTTCTGCTGGAAGACAAGTTCGTAAAGGCACTAAACTCTTCCTCCATAAAACACAGAAATGACAAGCCTTGGATCCCAGCTCCACTGATGCACCATGACAAATAGTCAGAATGAACAAGAGCCTCTTCAGTTTCTTCCACTGCTAGAACTCTGCATTTCCACAGCGCTAGATCTTGGCCAAGCACTGCACAGTAATTCTGTGATTCATCTTCCAAGTCTTTACTGAAAGGCCTCAGGATGAAACTTAACTGGCTAAGAAAGGGAACTAAGGAACAGAGAGCTAAACCCAGTTGGGGGCTGATGAGCAGGGGCAGGGGCATAGGGTGAGGAAGGCATGTGGAAAACTGAGGTGTGGCCCAGTTCTTCCACTCCTTCCATGACCAAGGGCTGCTCCTTTTGTTTTCCTTGACGGCAAAATGAGAATGATGATACTTACCTCCCTCCTGGATAGTATGAGAATGCATTAAAATGTGTTTTAAATGGTGAGATCCATTGGGGAGAAAGTATTTAAATGGTGGGATTAATTTACAAAGCATAGAAGGGCTGACACCTGCTGTGTATCTATTCCAAGCACATCACACTCATCACCTCCCTTAATCCTCATGTGGCCTCCAGGAGGTGAGCACTATTATCACCAGCAGTTTGTATCCAAGGACACTAGAGTACAGACTGGAGGCCGGAGGGTTATCAGCAGTGGAACTGCGTTTTGATTCTGGGGACTCCAAGTGGGCTGCAGAATGGGGGTGCTGAGCCCCAGGCCCTGACCTTCTCCCTGCAAGCAGCCAGCATTCGATTGCCCCACGTGGATCACCTGCACCTCACATTTCATTTCGTTCCAAGCTGACTTTTCCCTGCCATTCAGTTCAGCTCATTTAGTTGGCAGGGGAGCTCAGGGACTTAGAACTAATCCTAATATTAAGTAAAGAGCAAAGGATAATGAGGAAGATAAATCTTCTGGGGGGAAAATGTACGTAACATATTCCAAAGTCAAGCATGGGTGATTTTTCCCATCTTCTAGATGATCTACATTACCATTCTCTTTTCCTAGCACAGATAACTGTGAGTTCTTGGTGGATTGGTTTTAAACATAATTTTTTTCTGATTAGCAGATAATGTATTCTCCTCACAAAAATTTTAGGAAATTTTGCATAGTTTAAAGAGGAGAGGAGAAAAGTCTTAAAATGCCAACCATCCCAATGGTACCATCATTAACATTTGGTGTGCAATTTTTTTCAATGCCTTTTTAAAAATATAAATGCCTAAATATTGTACATATAGTCTCATAAGCTGTTTTCTCTACTTGATATCTTGTGGAACAATATGTCTCAAACAAACGTAGATGAACACCATCATTTTTAGTGGCTCCATTGGCCTTAGAGAACTCAGGGAGACCTCATATGGATGTGGCATAATTGGTTTTATCCATACTTGGCTAAGAAAGACACAATCACTGCATGCATCCAATCATTTATGTGTTCATTGATTCAGCAAACCTGCCAGATTGGGGATAAAAAGAAAAATAAGATTTCATTCAGATCCTTGAAGAGTGTGCCATCTTTCCTCAGAGTCACTGCGTCCATTTCTTCTCAGCCCAATCTCACTGACCTCTGTTGCCCCCACCTGCCTCATCCACATGGCCCCAAAAGTACCTTGCTTTGTTGTTAGAAGCAGCCAGACCTTATTCACTGACCCTCCCCCATTTCCAATCCCTTCCCTTTTTTGCCTCTGGGTTTAACAGTGGCATAAAACTAATTTATGGCTCTTGCCAGGAAGAGGACAAATTTTCATCACAGCCCGTCATGCGAAAAGCACTAGTACAAATGAATAATTGTTGACCCATGCTACCTATTAGAGATTGTGCTTGGGTCACCTCATTTGTTGTTTTAGCACAAGAAATTAAGGGCTCTGGTGAGGGCTTCCATGGGAACTGAATTGGTAATCAGATAGAATGGTGTCTTTGTGGATGACCTCTCTTGGCACCATGTTCATGGTGGAGAGAGGGATGGAGCCTCATTTCCACAACTATCCCATGAAAACGGCAGACTCTGCCTGTGTCCACTTTTGAATTTAGGCTCAGGGCCATTTACCCGCCTCCCCTTTTCCCTGCCCCCGATCCTTATTCATTAGCCTATGCCTGTAAAGCAACTAGAATATGCTGGACAATGTGTGAGGTGTTGAGAGGAACATGGCCTTAGACTTGCTATCTTGGCTTATGGGAGCTTACCAGCACCAGGCACTTGTAAAGCCATATACTTCTGCAATATGGGTGCAGTGTAGGAAAAGACTTGTGCATGGGGGTGGGGGTGACACTTGCCTTGAGCCAGAAACAATGGATGAAATGTGAGTTGCAGAGGGGTGAGAGGAGAGCTCCACCTCCTGGAAGATGGGGCATATCTTCAGCACAAGCAGGAACTGGTCTTTTCATGGACTAGTGAGGTCCAGGCAGAATGAGGAGAATAAGGCTGGGTAGAAGCTTTGGAATCAGGGTGCAAGGGAGGAAGGTAGAAGGGGGTTTCATAACACTTCCAGTTGTTTCCATATCCTGGATATGTGACCATGACACCTAGGCTGTATTGAACATACTATGCTTTCCAATATTGATGGCCACAAGTTATAATGAAAATGTGCATATAGGGCCTTTCACACAGCTGGGGTTCAATATATATTTAATAACATGTTACCTTATTTATTCTTATGCCATCTCTCTGGTCAAGAACTATTACTTGGAAACATCATTTAGCATTTTCCAAAGTGCTTTTATACATAATATCTCATGTAATCTTGGATACAGGTAAGGTCAAGTGTAATGCAGGCAATAACATTTCACGTTGATGTTTTCTGTATGTTCCAAGCATTGGGTTAGGCCAGCCAGCACTCAGGGCAGTGAGGCTGACTTTCACTGGCGATTCTGCCTGTCTGGGGTGACCTGGTAGAGGGCACGGGCAACAGGAGAGGAAAATGCCCTTCCTATATATCCTGATATTACACAGGAGACTCAGTTGAAAAATCATCACAAACTAAGAAAGTAGAATGGCAAGGTAACAAGAGTTCCATTTTTCCAGCCAGTGCCCTGACCTAATGTCTAAGGTGGTGAAGTTATAGGGAGAGGTGGGATGAGGCAGGAAGGAGCTGTGGTTGAGTTAGTCCTTCTTTTGAACTTTATGGTGTGGTTCATAGGCAGAAAGGAGGGTGAGTTAGGAGAATTCTCAGCAGAGGTATTCACACCCCAGAGTGGGAGTTGCCGTCACTAAAAGTCCCGCCTCATGTCTTGGGATAGGCAGTGGGGATACTCCAGGATAATGTAGAACTCTAAAACAGAGAATAGAGGCCTTGGGGAGGCTTCTGAAAGCCCCCAGCTAGCTCCAGATCTGCATTAAACATGCCCACACTGCAAAATTAATATGCATTGGGCAAGCTTAAGATGGGAGAACAAGGAGTCTGAATGAAAGCAGCCACGGACTGTAACACTTGCTTGGTGGGGTGTGGGCAGGAATGCAGTTTCTTCCAAGCAGTTTCAAGGTAAAGGCTGCATTTTGCACAACTCTATCTCACTCTGGTCACTGGTGCATACAATGAGTGATCAAGTCGTACCTATTGATAGGCCTAAAGCTGGGGTGCATGCATTTCACTTTATTTATTCATCCATCAAACTTCATCAACTCTCTTCAATGTGCCAAGAATTGTGATAGATGCTGGTGACAAAATGATACGTGAGACTTGGTATCTCTCCCTTGAAGAGTATACAGTCTAATGAAGGTTGGCTGGAAAACAGACAACTACAAGCTCACGTATGATAAGTGGTATCAGAGCAATGAGCCTGCAGTGCTGAGGGAGCATAGAGGAGCGATGAGGGAAGGTCCCATGGAGGAGGATAGCCAAGCTGGGCCTTGAAGATGAATGGGCATTATCTTGGCAAGTGGCAGGTTATAGGGAGAAGGAAAGAACATTCAGGTAGACAAAAAGCAAGGACATGTACAGTTCAGCAGCACTGATAGTTCAGCGACAGATCATTCAGCAATCCAGGAAGGTCAGCCTGGTAAAGGCTGAGGGAGTGGGAATGGTGATAAATGACACAGAATAGGCCACTGAGCTATGTATGCTCTGCTAAGGAGTCTGAGTCTTGTCACGAAGCCTGATCCACTGAAAGATTTTAACGGGGTGGGTGGGAATGAAGTTGACATAAACAAATTTGTTCTAAAAAAATTTCCAGGTTGGTGGGGTAGAACATGAAGGATATAAGGTTAGTAGCAGATTTAAAATGCCTATTTTTATCCAATTACCTATAACCACTTTGTAGAGATACATATAGTTGGACCCTGAAAACAGACTGACTCCTAAAAAATAAACTGTGCTTGGAATATTTACAAAATAAATGATTTTACATATTACATTTTAAAAATAGAATCTATTTATATATTATTTTGGCAAGTTCATTATTACTATTAACATATTAATAGTAACATATTGTTATTACTGCATGGTACAAGATGGGTTAACCTTGAAAGCATTAAGTTTAGTGAAAGAAGTCAGTCACAAAAACCCACCTACTGTATAATTCTATTTAAATGAAATGTCCAGAATAGGAAAATCCACAGATACAGAAAGTAGGTTCGTTACTAGGGGGTGAGAGAGAGGAAGGTGGAAGTGGTTGCTAATGGATATGGATTTCTTTGGGAGTGATGAAAATGTTCTAAAATTAGATGGTGGTGATGGCCCACAATGCTATGAATATACTAAGATCAATGGAATTACACACTTTAAAAGGCGTGTGAATTATATCAAATAAAACTGTTACAAAATCAGTACTAGGAGATTATTTCTTAAGAAGAAGACTGTGGGGAGGGACATACTAACTAAAACAGGAACTTTTCACTCCTGGAGATCTAGTCATGATCAAAACTCCTCCCTCTAATTTACCCTCCCTGACCCCAACTTGGGAAGTCCCCTTTCCTGTTATCTTGTCTTCTTCTACTGTTAAAGTTATAGGAGT
>CAUYRH010061313.1:0-10582 GCA_963574655.1 Perodicticus potto | reverse complement strand
CTCCCTGTGTCCCCAAGGGGAAGTTCCTGGGTAGATCCCACCTGCCAGAGATGCCTGAAGTCCTCTCTCCCCAGTCTCACCGTGCCCAGCCGCAAGGAAGCTGTTACTCGGCTGCCATCTTGCTCCGCCTCCCCCTGCATTCCATATTCTGAATTTGATTTCTGACATTGCAGCCATTTGTCTATGCATGGCATCTTCAGTTGTATCTCCTTTGTCATTTCTTCGGGGGGTTGATCTCTCGTTATTCATGTTGCCAGAGTTCTTCTGTGGGTCCACACCATCTTTATTTTCCACCATTTGGTTATTATAACTGGTAGGGTGAGATTGAATTGGGGTTCCCAGGTAGTAGAGATAGCCCCTTACCAAAGTGCTAGGCTTTGTAATTTGGCTTATTTCCTACAGCCTTACCAAGGCCCCTTTCAGAGTTTTAGCTGGAGACTCTGAGAATCTACTTGGTGAGATAGCTCAAGCTAACTCTTTTTGATATCAGTCAACCTCTACCCTACCTTAAGAAACCACAGTATTAGGTTTAAATCTCAACTATGAAGAGATATACAAATAACTGCAGTGCCCAACTCCCACCCTTCAGTTCTTTCCCACTGCAGAACTTCTAAGGTCAACCTCAGAATGTCCCTGAGTGGATAGCCCCAGACATGGGTTCTGACCAAATTGTTTGAGGCCATGAAAACCCTGCCCAACAGAGAGGGAGTCAACAGTCTCCAACAGCACAATTGGAGACAGGGGTCCATGTCCCCACCTACCAGACTCAGTCCACACTATTGTCCACTTCTCTGCTCACAGGCCCAGCTGGAGCTAGGGGCCATGCCCCTACCCAACAGTCTCAGTTCACCTCCAGCTAGCCACTGCTTGCCAGGCCAGTTGGAGTCAGGGGGCCACGCTGCCGCCTGCCAGTCTCAGTCCACTGCCTGGCAAGCCTCTGTTTGCAGGGTCTGTTAGAGTCAGGGCACTGCACTCCGCCCACGGGTCTCAGTCCTAACTTGGTAAGCCTCTGCTCACCAGCCCTGCTGGAGACAGTGGACCACACCCTAGCCCTCAGGTCTTGGTTCACACCCAGTAAGCCACTGCTCGAGGGTTCTGTTGGAATCAGGGGATCACATCCTTGCTCTCAGGTCACAGCCCACACCTATTAAGCCTCTGCTCGCAGGCCTAGCAGAGGCTGGGGACCAGCCCTGTCTGTGGGACTCAGTCCACACGGAGCAACCATTCTCCTGCTGTGGGTGCCGTGAGAGCCAGGGGTTCTGCACCCCGTCCTGCCAGACACACCCTAAACCAAGGGTCAACACCATTACTGGCCGGGCAGAGTCATAAGCAGGGGACTGCTCCTCCTCCCACCGAGTGTCCCTTTCTTCCTGCTCCCTCTTTCTTCCCTGTTAGTCACAGATTCCATCCTGATGGTTGGTGGTCCACACTATGCTCAATTCTCTCAGGACAAGACCAAACACTCTGTGCTCTGCAGGGGGCAGAACTTCAGGCTGCCATGGAGGGGGAAAGGGTGGACTGGGAGTTTGGACTTGTGGGGGAAAATATATGCTCAATTTGATGCCTGGAGGGGTGGTGTCTAGGTTCATAAGTGAGACCTCCCTGGAGAAAGAGACCTGGAGTTTAGCAGCTCTCTCCAGCAAGGTAAAATGAGAGGTTTTTGGGGGAGGCTTCTCCTATCCTGTAGTCAATGGGCTTAGTACCTGTAATTTATTTTCTTGAATGCTCTTGGAGTTACAGCTTGCTGAACTTCTTTCTTGGCTCAGCTCCCTGTCTTTGGCTTCAGAGAGTCCGATTCTGTCCAGTTTTTCTTTCTCTGCTCAGCCATCTTCCCAGAATCCACGACCCTTACTTTTAATGGAAATTCGGTCCTGTTATCAATAGATTTAAGTATTTTAGGCCTAGAAGTAATACTTTGGCCAACTTAGAGAGACCTTCACATTGTTATGGTTCTGGATTGTATCCCACCAGAGTGGGAAAAGTAGGTGCTGTCCCAATCCCATCAGCCAGAAGATTGTTTACCAAGGAGAAACGTGCAAGAGAAGATGCCAGTGGATTTGTACCACGGAAATGAAAGAGCCCAGGCAGATGAAAAAGAGGCTCAGAGGAGCTGTGCCCTATGTGTTTAAGAAAAATCTGAACGCACGGCAGCTTAAAAAATTGAAAGCATTGAAATCAATATTTAAAAGGTTCATTTAGCCATAACAAAAACACCTTAGCAACGGACTTTTGTATAGTGCTTTGCAGAGGAAGTGGGGCTCTCTGAGCAGGTTTGGCTGCTCAGTGCAGTGAACCTGTGAAAAAGAACTCGATGTTCCATTGAACTGGAAGCAAATGACGTTGCCAAGGAAACCAGCCTCTCTGCACTTCTCAGGTGAAAGGGCGTTTGATCTTTAAAATAATAGAAACGGGTTTGCATGAGGAATATTATCTGCATTGCCCAAAAGGTGCAGTTAGGGGGAAGCAAATGTATTATTGATGTAATTTACCAAATGATTATAGAGGCAGCAATGGTTGGGAAGGCATTTGGTACATACGTTACAAGGGATGCTGGCAAAAATTTAATCACAACTTTATTAGTGTCATGTGTATTTTCAGTATGGCTATGGGGAGTGAAGTGGTGTTAAGCATTAATGCCATTTTATATATCTGATTTTGATCAACCAGTTAATATTTGATCTTCCTTCCCTGGGTATGTGTCTCATTCTGGGGAAAGTAAGGATTTATCAAGCCTTACCTAATTTGAAAAGACTTCCAAGCACTGAGAAAGGGAATTATACATGGTAAGAGGGAACATGTGAGCTTCTTTAAAATTGGAGGATAGGATATTATTACTGAATTCATTTTCATTTTGCTTACTGCTGTCACACTGACAGCATCTCACACAAGTGTGACACTGTGTGTACTTATGGCCAGTGAGTCACTTGTTAGTATTAAGAGTCGGTTTGTATTACCCTGTGTTTAGGTAACTCTTTGAATTATTGAGTTAAGATGAGGTTTATGGCCTTTATATGTGCTCTCTAGCAAAGAGTGTTGAACAGGGAGCTGCATTTTTAATCAAAGATTTCCTATAACTCTAACTGTTTACCTTCCAAGGTCCCTAAACCTGATCTATTGCTCTGAGCACTCTTTGGGGTGTCAGTGTGACCTTGGTTTTCTCCTGAGAGAGGTTGTACATTGCCTCAGGGAAATAATATCATAGTTTTGACTTTTGGAAGTATTTGAATTTTGGGCTGTTTACTCATTTATCCATCTTTCCATCAAACACATTATTCCTCAACACACAAACACTAAAGGAACCACAAGGATGTATATGGCCAAGTCCCCATCAGTGTCATCTCTTGATAGGGACAGAAAAACACTGGATGAAAAAAGGCTACATTAGAGCACAGTCAGACTGCCTGCGCTGTGGCAGGTGCTCAGGAAATAGTTGTCAAATGAATGAATAAAGACGTGAAGTGCGATAGAAACATGAGGTGGGGAGCGGTGCGTGATGCACTCTGTTAGGGAATCTGGAGTCTCAGTTTTCCCTCATTTCATCCAGATTTTGGCTTAATATGACATTCTTTAAAAATCTTTCCTCTCCCCTAACCCCACTCTGTGGACAGTTCAAATCTATCTTTATCTCTTTGCCTTACTGTGTTTTTCATCTTAACATTTGTCACACTGTGAAAATGTGCCACGTATTTGTTTACTGATTTGTCTGTTTCTGCTACTAGAATGTGAGCTCCTGAGTGTGGGGGTCTGGCTTGGCTTCTTGCTGTATCCCTGGAGCTGCAGAGCTCAGCACTTCATATGTGCTCACCCAGTATTTATTGAAAGGATAAATGAATGATGGGTTCTAGAATTGCAGTCTGCCACGATGGAAACATGAGGAGTTACTTTGAGCTTTAATCTAGAAAGGCTAGACTGTAGACCTGAGATTGGTGGCTGGTCAGAAAATGAAAAGAGATTATTTTTTTCTTAAGGTTGACCCTAAGGAAAAAAAAATTAATGTCCTGTAAGATATTAGGAGTAGGTTACATGGAATGCTGATGGATACTGTTAGATGATATGCAATTATTATGATTTTCATATTTTGGAATTAAACCATTTCCCATTGATAAAAATTAAAGAAAATGTACTCTGCTGTTTTGATTATGTTATGATTATGGACATTGGACTTCATTTACAGTGGAGTCTTAGTCTCCACTGAAAATGATAAAGAAAAGAAAATGGGATTATTGTTTTTTGGGTATCATTTTTTATTTTTTTTTGCCAGAGGAAGTTTGGAGACCATAAAGCTGCAAGGAGGCAAAAAAAAAAAAAAAAAATTGGAGGCAGGCAAAGTAGATCTTCATGAGAAAGAGGCTCATTTAAGTTAAAAGCATGGGCAAAAACTTGGGTTTGCCTTGGTAGCCTTGTTTGCAAACTTGCTTATTGCGGTGCAAAGGAAAGGAATTCACACACAATTTTTCAAGATTTACTTCAAAATCTAACATGTTGAAGCAGGTCTTAAAGAAATCAGGTCACATTTCTTTAACATTCAAATGGATGAAATTACTGGGGTCTCTTGGACTAGCCTCTCTTGTTCTTCCTAGTTTGTAAGCCCGTTATGGAACATTTAAAGGCCATTGACATCTTCAAAATGGTGAGGGGCTGGCAGTGCCCGTAGCTCAGTGGGTAGTGTGTCGGCCACATATACTGAGGCTGGCAGGTTCGAATCCAGCCCAGGCCAAACAACAATGACAACTGCAACCAAAAAATAGCTGGGTGTTGTGGCAGGTGCCTGTAGTCCCAGCTACGTGGAAGCTGAGGCAAGAGAATCGTTTAAGCCTAAGAGTTTGAGGTTGCTGTGAGCTGTGATGCCACAGCACTCTACCCAGGGTGACAGCTTGAGACTCTGTCTCAAAAAAAAAAAAAAAATGGTGAGGGGAGTTAGAATTTGTTCAGTTTGGGAGAACACAGATTACTCTGTATTTTGTTATATCACTTCAGAGTTGCAGCAGCCTCATGTCTTCTGAAGCTCAGGCCCTGGCAAAGTTTTCTTGCTAGGGCAAAACTCCAGTTGGAGGAAAATCCTGGTATCTGAACCCAAATGACGCACAGATGAAACATGCCTATTTTTGTTGTTTTGGTAAAGGAAAAGAGCCACATGTTGTTGCTGAATCACGCTGTCTGTATGAAGGGATCTCTTTTAGTCCCAGGGATGCTTTTTTAGCATAGTCTTAGGACTTCCTATTTTTATCTCCAGTGATGACCTGGAATTCAGACTCATCTATTCACTTGAGCGTCCAGTAGGCATTTCTGACTGGACATGTCCAAGACAGACTCTTGCTTCCTCCTGACCACCTGCTCCTTCTCCAGTGTGCCCCAGCTGTGTAAAGTGGCACCATGTGTTTGCTGAGGCCCCAAACCATGGGCTTCTCCATGACTCTTTCATTTGCTTCACACCCCATGTTGAGTTTATCAGTCACAAATAAATCCACCTCCATTGTGTTCATCCAGATGTAAGCCACCATTTTTCCTCTCTTGACCTACTGAGGGAGCCTCTGTTCTGATCTCCCTTGTTCCATCCTTGCCCCTTCTAGACTGTTCTCCACACAGCAGCAAAATGAGCCCTTTAAGGTGTGCATCAGTACTTGTTCCAGTCTGGCTGAAAGACCTCCCTTCATTGTCTTCCCATCATACCTGGAATCACACCCAACTTTTACCATGGCCTCCAGGCTGTACAGGGCCCAGCCCAACCTTACTCTCCTCCTGATCCTTTAGTCTAGAAATAGCCCCTGAGTTAAACTACTAACTTTTTCTTTATAGACTTATGGTTTTGGGGGGCAGTAAATGATATCCCTCTTTTCCTGTCATGCTCTGAATTTCATAAATAGGACACCAAGGACATCCAGATGGTGAACAAAATAGAAGCCCTTTTTTCATGATAAAAATAGTGGATGAACAGGGCTTGAAAGGAAGGCCTGGTACTCATGGAACTTATAGTTGAAAAAGTTAGAGTTTTTAAAAAAAAATCACATGCACATACACACACATAAATAATGTAATATGTATGTTACATAGCCATGAATAGAAAAATATGGAATTACCTACTGCCAGAAATTCTTTTAATTTTTAGATATCAAACTTTTGAAATATCTAATTGAACTGTAAGAACAAATTTAAAACTAATTTTTTTTTTTTTTCTTTTTTTAGAGACAGAGTCTCATTTTGTCACCCTTGGTAGAGTGCTGTGGCATCACAGCTCACAGCAACTTCCAGTTCTTGGGCTTAGGTGATTCTCTTGCCTCAGCCTCCCAAGTAGTTGGGACTACAGACGCCTGCCACAATGCCCGGCTATTTTTTGTTGTTGTTGTTGTTGTAGTTTGGCTGGGGTCGGGTTTGAACCCACTACGCTCAGTATGTGGGGCCAGTGCCCTACTCACTGAGCCACAGGCACCGCCCTAAAACTAATTTTTTTAAAGGAGAAATAAAAATACCACTTGAAATCATTTGTCAGAGAGGAGTTAATTCTTTATTGGATTCCTTTTTGTATGTGTGTATGTATACATATATTCAGTAGGTATATGTTTTTACTGCTCATCATGATAGACAATTGTTTTTGATCAGATTGGTGATCTAAAGGAAGAAAGGATATCTGTATGAATTCTGTTGCTGGAAAAATTGCTCCTACATCCTGAGGCTTAGTGTGACTGTGCCTTTTCAATTGATCATTCTAAGGGGCAAAAATCTGCAGACCTCTTGGAAAGCTTGCAGAACTCATTTGAAGGTTGTTTCTACTTAGGAGACCTTTACATTGAAGCATAGATTACGATTAATCCTTTGCTGACATCAGTGCATCAATGATGGACTCTTTGCCAAAGATGATCTCATGGATTTGAGGACAAAGAAAATAGTGCAACATGAATCCAGCCTGCATCTTGGAGCATTCTTATATTCTTTGATAGAAGCTGGGTGGTCTGTCAAGGTGAAAGACATTGATTTTTACAAGTTACCTTTTCCAGGACAAGTTGTTATCAAAATGCAAAGTTGCTCAAATAGTAGATGTGACTTCAATTTTATTTTAAAACCACTTCATAATTTCAACTTCTTATGCAAATAATTTCAACCTTCTGGTTGAAATTTACTTTACAGCAGATTTTTCTGGGAGGGGAAAATTTGGATTTATTTCAATCTTTGTTCAGGAAGTAGCCATTATCTTTTAAAAAAACATGCTGAAATATTGGAATATCTGTTAATTTTTGCATGAAAAGTGAGTGAGAAACATAACTTTTTATAAGGCTGCTTTTCTGCTTATGTGAAGGAAATGCATTTCTGGTCCATGAATGCATTGCATGTAAAAATCTGTGTGATTCTGTATGCTTTTACTCATTATCCTCCTTGGAGAGATTATATTGAATTCTCAGAGGTTCTAGAAAAATATTTAATTACATTTTATCGTTATGTAATAATCGTACATATTTATGGGTACATGGGGTGTTTTGACGTATGCATACCATGAATGTATAATGATCAAACTGGGTTAATTGGGATATCTATCACCTCAAACATTTATTACTTCTTTGTGTTGAGAACATTCCAAATCTTCTATATATATCTTCTATATATTTTGAAATATATAATGAATTATTGATAACTGTAGTCACCCCACTATGCTGTCAAACACTAGAACTTATTCCTTCTATTTAACTGCATTTTTGTACCTATTAACTGACCTCTCTTCATCCCTCCACCTCTCAGCCCTGGCCTTTCCAGCCTCTGGTGATCACCACAATATCTCCTTTTTCAGCTTCCATATACTGAGAGAGAATATATTATATTTATCTTTCTGTGCCTGGCTTATTTCTCTTAATATAATTTCTTCCAGTTCCATCTATGTTGCTGCAGATGAAAAGATTTCATTCTTTTCTGTGCAGTATAGTATTTCATTGTGTATATTTACCACATTTTCTTCAGCCATTCATCCATTGATGGACACATGGGTAGATTTAATGTCTTGGCTCTTGTATATTATATAGAGCTACAGTTAACGTGGGAGGGCAGGCATCTTTTGGATATACCGATTTCTTTTTCTTTGAATATATACATAGAAGTGGAATTGATGGATAATATGGTAGTTTTATTTTTGATTTTTTGAGCCACCTGCTAGCTTGAGTAGTGCTGAAATAAACATAGTTGTTCAGATTTCGCCCACATACAATATATCGATTTCCTTTCTTTTGGATATATGCTTAACAGGGGGATTGATGGATGATATGGTAGATCTATTTTTAGTTTTTTGAGGGATCACCATACTGAGATTCTCAGAAGGGTTTTTGACTCCAAAAAGTTAAGGTCGCTGTCTTATAGAGTTGCATCCTTGGGTGGATGTCTGTTTTGTTTACACAGAATCTTTTACCCTTGTGGTAATGGTACCCCATCTCTTTGGCCATACCTAGTACATAGCATGGAGGGATCGTGACTATCAAATCAATGAGCCTGTCCATCCTCTGGGCCAGGGGGATTTGTTCAAGAGATAAGTAAATAAACCTAGTGGTTCAATAAAAGCCAATTTTAATATTACTTCTGGGCAGATTGAGGAAAGAAGCAATCTTCTGTTGGTCTTGGAACTATAGCAGTAGGAGCTTGGAACTGCTCCTCCTACCTTAAGAGGAAACTTTTCCAACCTGGAAGTAAAGTCAGTGGGATTAAAAGCAGATCCAAGAGGTTAAAGAGGACAGATTCCTGATAGTGTTTGGGCTTCTGAATCTGATCATCCCTGATTTTAAGTTAGGGTGAAATAACTTGTTTTCCTTAAAGTTACTTGAGTTTATCTTGTTTTTCTGTTTGTTTGTTACTTGCAAAGGAAGAGTCGGGTCCACTATGCAGCAAGGATTTTCTAATTATAAATAGATACTGATCTGTAAACTACATGTTGAGTATCCTTTATCCAAAATGCTTGGGGCTAGAAGTGTTTTGGATATTGGACTTTTTTGGTATCAGAAAATTTTCATATACATAATAAGATACCTAGGGTATGGAACCCAAGTCTCAACACAAAATTCACTTATGTCTCATATACGCCTTATAGCCTGAAGGGAATCTTATACAGTATTTTTAATAATTTTGTACGTGAATCAAATTTTGTATATATTGAACCATCAGAATGCAAAGCAGTCACTATCACATGCCACCTACGTGGCATCATGTCAGTACTCAAAAAGTTTTAGATTCTGGAGCAATTCAGATTTCAGATTTTCAGGTTCGAGATGTTCAACTTGGTATAAGCAATAATAAAGTATGAAACTTTTAGTAGCCCAAACTAAGGCATTTTCAAATGGATATATATTGCTGGTTGCTATTAATATTATCAACAAAGGTCACGTTTGTTGTTTCGTTTTATTTATTTAGACAGAGTCTTGCTCTTTTACCCTGACTAGAGTATGAAGCTCTAGCTCACAGCAACCTTAAACTCCTGGGTTTAAGCAATCCTCCTGCCTCAGCCTCCCAAGTAGCTGGGACTATAGGTGTATGACAACATGCCTGGGTAATTTTTCCATGGTATTAGCAAAGATAAAAGATTTCTCAGGTTGGTCTCAAACTCCTGAGCTCAAGTAATCCTCCTGCCTTGGCCTCCCAGAGTGCTGGAATTACAGGCATGAACCAGCACACCTGGCCTTGTTTTGTTTAAAAACATATTTTTGCCTTAGTATTCAGTGTAATTCTTGTTGGAAGGCTCTGGAGATCTGAGTAGTCAATCATGTGGGGAAAATATGGCAGCCTGGAAGCAGAGCATCTACCTTGAGCAATCCTGGGAGTAGGAGCCATCCACTGCAGCATGGCTGACCCAAAGGGGGGCAGGTGGCGAGGACTAAAACCACCCGAAAGGAAAAAGGATGACGAGGGGGAACACAGACGATGGGGGTAAAGGAAAAACAAAGCCAAACATCCAGTGATTGGGGGCTGAGTGAATCAACGATGATGTATTCTTATGCTGAAAATATGTAAATATCCTTTAAGAATTAAATTTTAAATGTTTATTTATATTCATGGAACGATTCATAATATATTGCCTAGCGAGAAGAGCACGATGTTTTATAAGAGGATGATTCCATTTTTTAAAATAAAATACATGAATATGTATAAATATTAATATAACATTCTCAAAGATAGCTCTGAAAATGCAAAAAAAAATGGTTATCTCTGAGGGCAGGATTATGGATGATTTACCTTCTTTTCTTTTGCTTGTTTGTGTTCTGATTTTCCTACAATGAGTATGAACTACTTGTATAAAAAACTGAAGCACAGGCCGGCCAAACAACGATGGCTGCAACCAAAAAAAGGGCTGGGCGTTGTGGCGGGCGCCTGTGGCTCAATGGGCTAAGGTGCCAGCCACATACACCTGAGCTGGTGGGTTCAAATCCAGCCCGGGCCTGCCAAACAACGACGGCTGCAACCCAAAAAAAAAAAAAATGGCCGGGCGTTGTGGTGGGCGCCTGTAGTCCCAGCTACTTGGGAGGTGGAGGCAGGAGACTCGCTTGAGCCCAGGAATTGGAGGTTGCTGTGAGCTGTGATGCCACAGCACTCTATCCAGGGTGACAGCTTGAGGCTCTGT
>CAUYRH010061311.1:0-81663 GCA_963574655.1 Perodicticus potto | reverse complement strand
TTGTATTCCTATAAGTGGACTCGGACAATATTTGCCTTTTTGTCGAAATTTCAGCATATATTTTGGGGGGCTCATCTGTGTCGTAGTGCGTGTAGAAACTCCATTCCATTTTATTGCTGAATAACATTCTATTGTATGCATATTCTATATTTTGTAATACATTCACTTGGTGATGGACATTTAGGTTGTTTGCACCTTTTTTTGGAAAGCTTTTTGACTATATCTTCAACTGACCTTTCAATACCTTTCAAAGGACATAACAAGTGCCCTTGTGCATGCTGCAATTGGCTGCATATACATTCTGGACACTGTGCAATTACAAATACTCTAGGATAGGTGTTCCATCAGCACCCAGCATCAATTAAGATTGGCTGGTATAAATTATCTATATATTTATCAATAAATAAATATATATGTTTATATATAAATATATATGTATATATAAATAAATATATATGTAAATATATATAAATAAATATATATAAAAAATAATGCACAGGATCATCGAAAACTTTCTCCAACATAATCTACTTGACCAAAGGTGGTTTCCCTATGCATAAATCGTGTCTAATTAATTGAACAGACTTCTTTGCTGCGATACAGACTTGTGTGGAAAAACAGACACTGAAATAAATGGTTTGTTTAAACTTTCAAAAAAATCAAAAAAAAACCCCAAACCTTTCAAAATACCTTAAGGAAGTTTTACATCAAGGCTGCTATGTTTTAATCAAATTACCATAGGATTGGAAATAGGAGAAAACTGTTTTACTGCTATAGGAAATTGACATTCAATTCAGTGACTATTTATGATGTCTTGGTTAGGAACAGTGGGAAATGCAGAGATGTCCTTCCTGCACTCAGCCATGTTCACTTTCAATGGAAAAGGAAGCACAAAGAATAAAATAAAAAGGTAGGGCATCTAGGGTCACACTTTTATGACAAAAAAATGTACATAATGGAATTCCTCAGAGATTCAGACCCCACACCGGTTCTATGGTAAATATATTAAAGTGGTGTAGAACATTTAGGAGGAAAATCCTATGCTTGCTTGTGGAGATAAATTCTTATAGAAAGAAAAATACAGAGGAATTCCTATTTTGTGAATGAACAGCACCAAAAATAACTGATACATTTTATTGAGCCTCAAAAGTCTAATGAACTAATACCAATAATATAAATCCATCTGAAAAATAAGTTAATGTGACAATTACACTCCATCAAATATGACCAGCAAGGAGTATTTAAATATGATGTCCCTACATCAAAAGCGTTATAGTGGGCTAATAGGATTAAAAAAAAAAAAAGAAAACAGTGATATAAGACAATAATAGGAAGCATATTTGAGAATGGGCCAGAATAACATAACCGAATGCAATCATAATCTTAAAACAGTCATACCTAGTCCTGGATTTAGATGTTTAAAATTATGGAATTATGAGATATATATAATCCTGTAATCTCTCAAGGAGCATTTCATTGAAAACATCAATTTTCTAAGCCAAATTTTTTTTAAAGGAAAACAACCCTTAAATTCATATTATATGTAAGATAGGAACAATACTGTGGTGTTAACTGTTGCAATGTGGGGGTTAAAATATATTTTTAAAATTTCACATGAAAAAAATCCAAAAAACATATTCAGATTAATGGGAGAGTAATCAGAAACAATAGTTTTGCTTTTAGCAAATGTTATTTTCAACGTCAATAGCTTACAAGTTACTACCAGATGTAAAATCTGTCCTTGAAGTTCGACAAAAATATCTAGAATTAGGTATTTCTGCACAACTTGCAAGAGTCTTTCCTTTTTCATCTGATGTCCTGGCATTAGGAGGATCAGTAAGTGTCTTCTTAAATTGCATTTGCTTCTGAGAATTTTTCCTACTCAAGATCAAAATTTTCTATTTTTTTCTACACTTGAGTTTTCGTAAACTGATTTGATTTCACTCATAAATTCTGGCTTTTGTTGCTCTTTTTTTTTTTTTAAATAGCCTATTTAACCCTATACAAAACCCACTGTTTGTTTGCCTGAATTTTTATCTTTTGAATCAGGAAGTTGATTAAGCCAGTGATTCTCAAAATTTCACGTGTGTGCAAATGATCCAAAGATCTTGGTAGAGAGTACATCCTGATTCAGTAGATCTGGTGTAGGGCGTGAAATTATCCCTTTCTAACAAGATTCCAGGTCATGCTGATGCTAGTGGTCTGAGGCCGACACTGAGTAGCACAGTTAAGCAGCTGTTATTTAACTCATCAGTCACAAGACTTGGGTATACTTGAAAGATATTCTGAGAGTGCTATTGAAATTCTACATGTTTATGCTCTAAAAATTGCCATACTTTTCACTTGGAAACTGCTTTTAGCTTTGGCGATGTCATTTAAAGTTGCTAGAAGAGGATGAATTCCCTACCTTGAATTCAAAAAATCAAACCACAACTTTAAAGGACCATATATCAGCCAAATAAGGTCACTCAGATACAGAGAAATGCCTTCAAGTAAAGAAAAATTACTTTTTGTTTCAATGAACTCTGTGCATAAAGAATGAAAGTGGTTTTCTACTTCCAAGAGCTTCTTATCAAAAGGAATGACAGTGACTATACTTTTAAAAGGTCACTGAAGGTCACTGAAGGAAACTGAAGAGTTTCATCACAGTTTCTACAGAATGTTCAGCTTCCTGGACTTTGAAATGAAAAATCTACCTTTACCGAGATGTACCTTAAGCACCGCAGTTTTTCATAGGTAATTTTCTAGCTGGAAAGGATGTAAAATGCTGGCTAACTAAGGAGGGATATGGGCCCAGTGTACCAATATATCAATTTCAATATAAATTTGAAAAAATAATTTCTATAATTTGACAAAATTAATACATTTCTATATTAAATTAAATTATCAATGTCTCAAGAAAAAGATACATATTAGAATTCTAAGCAAAGAACAAATTTTATATGAAAAATACATAGAAAATTAGAACTATATAGGAAATACATAAGGGTATATATATAACTTTCCTATATATTTCCTACTCTATAGGAAATAGGTAATTGAAGAAATGTAAGTGAACATGGCCAGGCATAACATACAAAGATTAAACTCGATTAAATATGGAAGCCTCAAATGTTCTCATATTCTCATAGTCAAATCCCCCCAATTCTATGGATATAATTTCTTTTATATTAACATTCCCAAACTCTGCTTAGTGAAGAGTTTCTACCAGATAGAAACTGGTTGCTAGACAAAGCTAAAGCAGGTGGAAAAGTTAAACATATATTATACCGATGTCACAGAATCTATCCAAAATTGGAAACAAGTATATTATGTGCATATATTAAATATTTGACTTTAATAAGGATAAAGCATTTTTAGAAGTAGGAAATATTCATTTCTATGATTTTGTAGCATAATCATTATTTTTGTGGTTTAGAATTGGGAAGCATTAAACACAAGTGACATTATGCATTTGCTCCGTTCATATTGAAGTATACAGGTGAAAGAATTCAACAGATGATAGTAATAAATGCCATTTAGTAAAACGGAAATCATAAAGTAATAAAAACTGTATATATTCTCTGCACTACTTAAGAACTAGATTTTCAAGTTAACATAAATGATCTCTGTGGATAAGGAAATTGCTATCTCAACTTAATGATATAGCTGATAGGATAAGACTATGTATATAGGGGAATGACAAGAGAAAATATATTATTTGGATAATAATACAAAGAAAGGATTAAAGATGATGATAGACAAGATGAAAATAATCCCAAAGTGAGTACTACTTGGTTACAAAAACACATCCCATGCCTCATGGCTCATTCATATCCTGAGGAAATACTTATTTCTGTGTCTGAAAATGAACGTATCCCCCCAAAAGCCCTTTACACAATGAATCTTTGTAAAGGTCTATCCCACTAACAATTGAAAGGGTAGTCATATTAGATAGCAGTTTACTGGCAATATTGTGTCCTGTACCTTCAGATACTTCTCTCTAAATGTTCTCAGAACTCCTTTTTGTGTGCTTTGGCATTGGTGTGTCAATTCTGGAGAGAAGAGTCAGCAGAAGTTTAGGATTGTTCCCTCCACAGCTATTGGGAGGAAATGGATAGGTCACTTGATGAATAAGGGGTTTTACTAAAGTTCTATGGATGAAATTCAGTAAAATATCAGCAATATTTGCATAAGACTGGGCATTAAAATAGTCAAGAATTTTTAAAATCTTTCAAGCACGTGATATTATCAGACACTGCTGCTTACCACCCCACATCCATTGACCATGGTGAAATTCGAGGCTGCACAGCCTTATTTTGATTTATTAGGTTAACGGGCCAATGATTCGTCTGGGTTACCTATTCTCTGGCCCCTTTTCTATTTTAAAGAAAATATCCTAAAAAGTGCTTTACTGTGGCCTTATTTCAATATGTTACCTTAAAAAAAGCATCATCTTGTTGATTTCATTTCTCTTTTCTGACTCACATCCTCTACTTTATTCTTCCACTGACCTCCTACATGATCCAAATACCCTTGTGCTTCTCTTGCTTCAGTATCATGAAATATAAAATTTAAAAGAAGACTTTTCCAGTGTTTCATCTACAATGAGGATCAATGGAGCAGGACAGACACATATGTGAACTTTTGAGGAATATATCTTCCTTCTCGTTCTCCTATAAGCTTTCATTTTATAAAAACTACTAAGTAGTTTTTAAGCAATCAGAGATGAATGACTCTTCTATGCTATATATGGAAGCTTATGTCCCCCTCAAAATTTCTATATTGAAACCTAATCCCCAATATAATGGTGTTTGGAGGTAGAGTTCTTGGAAGGCATTTAGGTCATGAAGGTGGAGATCTCATGAATGGGATTAATGCCCTTATAAAAGATTCCAGAGAGCTCCCTCACCCTTCTTGCCATGTGGAAACACAGTGTAAACACACCTGTCCATGAGGAGAGACCACGCCCTCTCCAGCCAACAAATCACCCAGCAACACCTTCATTTTGGACTTCCCGACCTCCAGAGCTGTGAAAAAGAAATTTCTCTTATTTACAAGCCAATCAGTCTACAGTATTCTGTTATAGCTGTTCAAACTAAGATACCTCAGTTTATTTATTGATTACTACAGTTCCAGGCCCTGGGTTCCTAAGGAGGTATAGAGATTGGGACAACACAGTCCTTGCTTTGAAGAGACTCACAGAATAAGAGTAAAACTAATACTTCCCCAATCTTGGTCTTGGAATTAAAGTTGAAAACAGTGTACAGATCTCTTTGTTTATGCAATCACTCACTCCTACATGAGTCATGCATTGTTTATTCATTCATACATGATAAACAGGAACTGACCTTGGAGCTGAGCAAAGAGTACCCATGTGTGCTCATGCATGTACACACACACTACACGTGTGGACAGAGGTTGTACAGGTGGCGACTCAACAAAAGTTTTATTTTTCAAGTGCATATTTGATTTTGCCATCACACACCCAGTCCACCCAGTGCTGCTTCCTGCCACATTGTTGAGTGTGCCCCTGACATCAGACTCAATATAAGTCTTGTATTTCCCATTGTAAATACTTTCCTGGTGAATATTTTACTGCCTGCAGCAGTATCTTCATCTTATTATTCAAGGCAAGAGGGCACTCTTTGCAAAAGGCTTCGTGCAGTGTCAATGATGCTGGAGAATTAAATGATGTGGAGAATTAAAACTTCCACATTTATCAGTGTGTATGGAATCTATGATCACGTTCCACGTAGGGATACAGGTGAAATACAGGCAGAGAGAAATCTCTGTGTGTGCAAGTTTTCAACAGAAAAAGGCTTTGCAAAATGACATTATAAAGGATATTTATCAGCATCTTCTCACATTGATGAACAGCTACTTTTGACTTCTACCATGTTTAGAAATTCCACAGCTGTTTAGATCAAATGAATCATGACTGAAAAGCTATCATGATCTGCTTGAACAAGGTAAGAAGGAGAGTTCAAAAATCATTAGTTGAACTCTGAGCAGGTCAAACCCTTTCAATATGAGTTGTAAATATCTTAGATAGGATGTGTGTGTGTTTATTTCCCATTTCACTGGAGGAACAAAAGGAGAAAAGAAAGATGTTTGGAACTTATCATGCCTGTAGCAGTAAAAGGAAGAAGACAAGTGAATCGCAAGAACTAGAAAATAAGACAATTAAAAAAGACATTACCCAATTAAAATCATAGCAGGTTACCCTGTGAATATCAACAAACTGACTATAAGTTGAAATGTATGACAAAAGACTTGGAATAACCAACTTGGTATTTGAGAAGAAGAAAAACCAGAGGACTTACACTACCCAACTTCAAGATTTAACTATAAAGGAGAGTAACCAAGATAGTGCAATATTGGCAAAAGTATTGATAAATAGATGAGTAGAACAGAACAGAGAGAGCCCATAAATGGACCCACACAAATATAGTTGATTGAGGTTTGACAAAGGAACAAAGGTAATTCAATAGAGAAAAGAGTCTTTTCAAAAAATGGCACTGGAACAACTTGATATCCATATGCAAAACAATGAATCTAGACATGACTTTTTTCCTGTCAAAAAATTTAACTCAAAATGCATCATAGAGCTAAGTGTAAAATTCTAAACTATAAAATTTCTAGAAGAAAACATGGTAAAATCTAGGTGGCCTCAGATTACTGATGACATTTTAGATACAATACCTAAAAGCAATATCCATGAAAGAAAAAATGATACTTAGGACTTCATTAGAAGTGAACATTTCTGCTCCATGACAGACACTGTTAAGAGAATGAAGACAAACCCTGACTGACTTGGAAAACATATTTGCAAAATACATACCAGATATAGGCCTTGTGTTTAAAACATACAAAGAAAGAACATTAAAGACTTATAATAAGATAACCAGCAACCCATTTTAAAAATGGATTAGAGATCTAAACAGACACTTTGCCAATGAAGATATTTAATGGTAAGTAAGTACATGAAAAGATGTTCAACATGATGTCATTAAAGAATTGTGAATTTAAACTGCACTGAGATACCACTACACAGTTATTAGACTAGCTAAAATCCAAAACATTGACATCATGAAATGCTGGTAGGAATGTGGAGCAACAGGAATGCTCATTCATTGCTGGTGGGAATGCAAAATGGCATAGCCACTTTGGAAGACAATCTAGTGGATGAATGGAGTATGTATATGGAAACATTTTGCAGTTTCTACTCAATTTTTCTGTAAAGTGAAAAGTTCTCTAAAAAATAAGATGTAGTAATTTTTTTTTAAACAGCCAGAGAGTAAAGCCATTCCTAAAACAAAATGACAAAAATATACCAGAAGAAAGAGAAAAGGCTGAGTGCACTGGCTCATGCCTATAATCCTACCATTCTTGGAGGGCTAGGTAGGTAGATTGCTTGAGCTAAAGAGTTCTAGACCAGCTGAACAAGAGCAAGACCCCATCACTACTAAAAATAGAAAAACCAGCTGGACATTGTTGCAGGCACCTGTAGAACCAATTATTCAGGAGGCTGAGGCAAAATGATTACTTGAGCCAAGGAGTGTGAAGTTGCTGTGAGCTGACACCATGGCATTCTAGTCTGGGCACAGAATGAGATTCTGTCTCAAAAAAAAGAAAAGAAAAAAAAAAAGAAAAGAGAAAAAGAAAAATAGAAGTAAAGTCTTACCCTTGTAAGAAATCATGAGACAAAAATTAATAGAGAAATAAAATTGTTGATAGAATTTAAATGTTTGTCAATAGGATTATGATTTCTAAATTAAAAAAACAAAAGAAATTTCAGACCCAAAATAAAAAGTTCAAGGACATTCAACCCCATATTACTTTCTCATCAAATCCTAAGAGGATTTCAAAATTGCATGATGAAGATAAAAGAATATATTCTAAAAATCATTTGTCTTTTTTGGCATATGCCTCATTCATATTCAAATCTGGTTGATATTATAGTAATTAACAGTCCAGGATATGGGCCAACCTAATCTAATTAAAATTTCTTGGGGAATCATCATCATGAATTAATATTTAATTGTTGCATGCTGCAAAAGTAAAAGATTCACAATTCCATGTTGTAATGATTCCTGACATCTCTATGGAATTTGAAGAAATGTTATTTTCCCACTTCATGACATACTGGGGAATGAAAAGGGGGAAATGATGTAGAATTGCACATAATGATGTGAAGACTCAATAATGAACCACTCTATTTATAGATATTGACAAATGGCATAGCATTTAAGCTGCCAAATACCCTCCCAATGAATGAGTGTAATGCCACAGAAGAAAATTACTTTGGCCCTAAAATGCCAAAAAGTATTATAATTACTGTTTTGTTTTCAGAGATTTCCTTGGACATTTGTTGCTATGATTTAGTGTGGCATGAACCTTTTGGCACTGAAAAATTCTCTTATTGAAGGCCTGATTGCTACTTGATCATTAAATATGATAAGAGATGAGATCTTTCCTATCCAGGATTTTTTTTTCCAGTGAACTATGGATAGTGCAAATCAACTCTCAGCCAAAATTGGTAAGAATTGGATTTGCCCTCTGTCTTCAGGACCAGGAATATTATTTCCTGCTTTACAAGATAACAGTGGCGGCAAACTCAAGTATGTGATGTCAGCCACTTCACTTCCTGGGATTCATGTGCTAAGAAGCTCTGATTCCACCAGGAAGTAGACAAAAGAAAATGTCACCTTGTTGCAGAGCCCATAAGGACATAGATATTCTGTCATAGTTTCACTTGAGTAGTCAATGCTATTTGACGTGAACATCTTCATCTGCTTCTCTAAAAATGATTCAGTATCATCTTTACCTGTCATCTTTCTCTCACAATTTTGTGAGAAAAAATATACATGCTGTATCTCTTTTTCTCAACTCTATAAGAATCAGAGAAGTACAAAGGAAAGTACCAATGAGATGCTCTACTTTACCTGTGGGATTGGCAAAAATTATGTTCTGCCAGCACCAAGGGATGGTGAAGATGTTGATGGGATGGAAGGTTGGTGTAAAATTGTGATAGGAATGGCTAGTTGTAGATAAAACTCCAAAAATCCTTCTCAGGACACATAATTTTAAGTGGGAAGTGGTTGGCGAGGTAGTGGCTGCATTTCCAGTAGCTGTGTGGCCTTGAAATTATAGTTGTTCTCACTAGTTACAAGTGATTAGTGTCTGTGGGTCTATCCTTATTACAGCTCGCCCTACTTGAACTGACACATATTTTAGAGAATGATTTAGCCAGACCTAGAAAAACTAGAAGTAGACATACTCTTAGTATCCAGTGATTTCACTTCTTAATATGTTCCCTGCAGAAATATTTGCACCACACATCACATCTATTGCACCATTGGTTCTAGCAGGGAAATATTAGAAACACATAAATGTTCATTAGTAATGGGAAGAATAAACAATATTCTCACATGATGACTAGCCCACATAGTTAAAAGAGATGAACTATACACTGCATTTGAAAGAACTACATTGTATATTCAAGTTAAGCTTTTTCAAAAAGAAAAGCTCACAAAATATAATCCTAGCACCCTAGAACTCTGGGAGGCTGAGGCAGGTAGATTGCCTGAACTCAGAAATTCAAGACCAGCCTGAGTGAGAGCTAGACCCCATCTCTGCTACAAATAGAAAAACTAGCCAGTGTTTTGGTGGGCACCTGTAGTCCCAGAACTTGGGAGAGTAAGGCAAGAGCATCACTTGAGCCCAAGAGTTTGAAGTTGATGTGAGCTATGATGCCACAGCACTCTGCCCATGGCCACAGAGTGAGACTCTAATGAAGAAGGAGAGAAAGAGAGAAGAGAGAGAAAGGAAAAGAAGAAGTTATAAAATGGAAGTTAAATATTATATCTTTTATTTTATTTTATTTTTTTTGGCCAGGGCTGGGTTTGAACCCACCACCTCTGGTATATGGGGCCAGCACCCTACTCCTTTGAGCCATAGGCGACACACTATTATATCATTTATTTAAAACACAAACACACATAAAAGAAAGGCAAGGTTTATATCTCACTGTGAACGTGAAAATATATAGCTGGGACTGGATGTGTAACAGCAGCCTCTGATCTAAAAGAAAAGAAGGAAGAAAGTAGCTCTACGTTTGAATGCATGAAGGCCTTTATGTGGCTATAATATTTCAGGTCTTAAGAAAATGAAGCCAAGGTATGTTATTTGTACAATGATTTTGAAAATAAATATCACAAACAAGGACAAGAAGCAATTGTGGTCAAATACTGAGAAGGTTAAATAACAGGTGGTGGAAGTTACGGTGCTATATGTGAAACCGACTCTCGTGGGATAAGCCAGTTTGTGCACAATAAACTTTCCAAGTATCTGTCTTGTTTTATATTATTGCAGGACCTGGACGTCATGGCTCTAAAAAATAACGGGTACTGGTGTGGTAGCACCCAACAACTGATTGATTTATTTTAACAGCTTTGTAATTTACAAATCATAAAATTCACTTGTTGTAACAGCTGCGTGACTCTCACCACAACTCAATCTTATAGCACTCGGTCACCCCAAAGGGGATCTTTGCTCCATTGCATATTCAATCTCTCCTTCCCTTATCAACCCCAGGAAAACCATTGACAGATTGCTCTCTCTACAGTTCTGACTTCTCTAGAAATTGTACTTAAATGGAATCATCCAATCTGCAGACTATCCTGCTTGTTCATTTAGCTTAATATTTCAAGCTTCCTCCATGGTTTTCTGTGTATCAGCAGTTCACTCCTTCCTATTGTGAGTCCATTGTGTGGCTGTACCATATTCTGTTGATTTCATCACCTGTGAATGGACATATTGGTTGTCCCCATGTTGGTATATTATGAATAATGCTGAAAATAAGTCTTTGTAAGGACATATGCTTTCATTGCTTCTAGGTAATATGGATGACTGAACAGCAGCCCCGCCCCAAAAGATATGTTTTCAGAATGCATGAATATGACTTCATAGGGGAAAAGGGTCTTTGCGGATGTAATTCGGCTAAGGATCTGGGCGTGAGATCATCCTAGCTTACCAGGGTGGTAATAAATCTAAATCTGATGCCTCATGTGCTTGTAAGACTCATAAGAGGCAAAGAGACAGACAAAAAGGAGGTGGTCACAGGAAGACAGAGGCGGGGGTCAGCGTTATGCTGCCGCACACCGGGGAATGCATGAAGGCACTAGAAGCTGAAAGAGGCAAGAAAGGATTCCGCCCTAGACCTTTTAGGAGGAGCATTGCCCTGCTGTGATCTTGATTTTGGACTTCTGGCTTCCAGAACTGTAAAAGAATCAATTTCTGTTCCTTTAAGCCATCAAGTTCACGGCAGCTCTAAAAATTAACAAAGGTAGTTTTCTAGGAGTATTGCGAGGTCACGCAGTAAATGACCATTTAGCTTAAAAAAATAAATCTACCACACTGTTTTCTGAAGTGGCTGTGCCATTGTGGATTTTCCCAACAACAACATATACGGTACTTTCTCTGTGCTGACGGCTATACTTGGTATGGTTAGTGTTCTTAATTTTCGCCATTCTAATGGATGTGTAATCCTTTCTTATGTTCCTGATGGCTAATAATATGGATATCTTGTGCTTATTTCAAATCTTTGCCCATTTTCTAATTGGAAAATATATCTTACTATTGAATGTAGGAGTTGTTACATATTTTGACTATAGGTATGTCAGGTCAGGTATGTTTGCAAATATTTTCTTCAAGTTATATTGACTTTTGAAAGGCAGATGATTTTATAAAGTTCCATTTACCATCTTTTTCTTTGATATGTCATACTTTTAGTGTTACATTTATGAAATGTTTGCCCAACCCGAGACTACAAACATCTTTCTCCCATGTTGCCTTCTAGTTGTGTTGTAACATTAGCTCTTACGTTTAGATTTACAATCCACCATTTTAAATCAGGACCCATTTTTGTGGATGGTGTGACTTCAGGGAATAGGTTAATGTTTTTGCATACTGATAACAAATGTACCAGCACCATTTGTTGAAAAAACTGTCATTTCCCCCATTGGATTTCTCTGGCACCTTCATCAATAATTGATGATTTTGTATATGGGTTTATTTCTGGATTCTCTGATTAGTTTCATTAATCTGTATTTCGATCCTTACACCAGTACCATGCTGTCTTGACACTGTATGTTCAGTTTTGAAATCAAGTAGAATAATTCTTACACTTTGTCATTCAAAGAGGGTTTTTTCCTAGTTCCTAATTATTATGGGTATATAACAGTTGTATATATTTATAGAGTATATGTGATCTTTTCCTATAGGCACAAAATGTGAATTAATCAAATCAGAGTAATTACGGTATCCACCGTCTCAGGCATTGATCATTTCCTTGTGTGAGGAACCTTCCATTTCTACTCTTAGCTGTCTTGGCTATTCTGTGTCCTTTGAACATTTCTATGTAAATTTTAGCATTCTTTGTGCTGTTACTACAATCTGGCTGTATCTCACAGCTTCTGGGATTTTTCATATGTCAGCTGAAAATCAGTTCATATGTAACAACTTCTGCTAAGATTACAGAAGGTTTACTGATATCCAATGACACAAAGCAAAAATTTTGATAATGGCTGGGACCACCTTGGAAAAATACATTCTACAATCCAAGTATTAAAATGTAGGAATGGCCACATCGCTTTGTATCTTTTAACATTCTACTTTAAATGTAAAGTGCCTTAATGTAGCTTGTAGCATTCGTGGTCTTTCATATACTACAAAAAAAAATCTGCATTCATATTTTACTCCACCCACTTCCTATTTAGACAATATGTATAATCTCTTTGAACTTCAGGTCCATTACCTTTAAAATGGAAAACATAATAGCTAACATAAAAGGGAACATTGAGCACTTACTATATTTGGAGTTTCTTGCATATAATAACACATAACAATCATTAAAAAAATCTCGATTTATCCAATCATGCATCCACCATTCATCATATTAGGTAAAATCAGTTAATGATATGGTTGCTGATAATATAATATTGTAACTGACAAAATTCCTCTTCTTACAAATTTTACATTTTTATAAGATGGGCAAAATGCAAGTTAAAAGGTAGATTATTCTAGATAGTGTTAATTATTACCAAGCAAATAAAAAAGGATACTATATTGGAAGTGAATTGGGAGTGGATCAGGGCGGCCAGGAATGCTTTTTTGGCAGGTAACAACTAAGCTGAGGCCAGCAGCAGTTAGAAAGACCCAGGTATGGGAATATCTAGGGGGAATATCATTTTAAGCATAATAAATAATAAATTCACAAACAAATGTGTTAACTTATGACGCCCGTGTTCCAGAAATACAAGGAAAGCTTAAGTAGCTGGAGATTAGAACAAATTGCTGTAAACACAGAAGGAAAAATCAAGTAAGTTAGAGTCATCAGAAAAATGATACATCAGTTATCTGTGACTGTGTTTAAAAACACTCCAAGCTGACTGGCTGAAAACAACAGTAACTTGTTCTTTTTCATGATTCTGTGGGTTGACTGGGTAGTTTTTCTGTGAGTCTTGCCAGGACTCATGTGGTTCCATTCAGCTGGCGGGGTGGCGGGAATGGCTGGATGGCTGGGCTCCTGTCCCCATGCCATCTTTCATCCCAGGATTCTGCTCGTCCCACATTAGCAGGGCAGTGTTGCAACTGGATTAAGACCACTGAAGGTCCAGAGGGTATGTGAGTACAGTGTCTCTTCCACCTCATAAAGGAAACAGCTCTTAATGAGAGGGGCTGCAAAATATCGTCACCATGTTTTTTGATCCATTGTATTTTCCCCTCTGGCCAAAATTCTAGACTTACATTTTTCCCACATACAAAACATGCTCATCATTTCCCCTAAAAGTTTCATCCCATTACCGTGTCTGGCCCAATATTGAAGTCCAGAATCTCACCCTGCAAATCAGATCCACAGGAAGATGAGTTCCCTTGGGTGGAGACTGGCCAACAAAACATTTTTCTCATATCGCTCTTCTCCTTCAAATCCTTTAATATTTTCCCATTGACTTGAAAATGAAGTCCCAATTCCTATAATGTCATTTCCCCCTGTCTGGCTCTCACTCACTGCCAGAGTCCTCCTCACCCAGGGTCTTTACAACAGCTCTTCCCTCTGTCTGGAATACTCACTATTCCTCAGTTATTCCTGTACCTTCCCAACATCTGTATCTCAGTCCAAATGTCAGTCGGCTTCCTTCTTCCTTTCCCCATGCCCAGCAGTATTATAGTCAATTTCGCTATTTTCTTTCCTTCATATTATTAATGACTAGTTGGAATTACTTTCATTTTTTAACATTTAATTATCTCTTACCCCTCCTATTACAAGAATGCGAGATTTAATTTTTCAAAATTTATTATTTTTAGAGACAGAGTATGTTCTGTTACCCAGGCTGGAATGCAGTGGTACAATCATAGCTCACTGTTGTCTTGAACTCCTGAGCTCAAGCCATCTCCCCTCCCACCTCAGCTTCCCCAGCATCTGGGACTACAGGTGCATGCCACCAGTCCTGTCCCAGCCAGTTGTTTCTAAAATTATTTTAGGAGTGCTGTGCTGCTATGCTGCTTAGGTTTATCTTGAATTCCTGGTTTCAAATGACCCCTCGCCTCAGCTTCCCCCAAATCCATGATACCTCCTTGACTTGTTATGTGCTATCTACCCCAAACTTAGAGCCAAGCTGAACACACAAACAGTACTCAGTGATGTACTGTGTAATCAGTATCACTATATTATTAATGAAATATAAATGCAACACTAACCTTGATCTTTCCCATAGGTAGTTACGTGGGTAGTTTTCCTTGATATGTCTGTGCACGCATATACACTCCGAGTCTTTCAACAACTTTGAGATTCAACTCACACACCATACGATTGTCCCATTTAAAATGTGCAGTTTAGTGTGCAGAGCTATGCAACCACCACCACAAAGTGCGAATGGTTTTATGACACACAAAAGAAACCCTACCCCATTATCATTCACTCCTCAATCTTCTGCCCCTTCCCCTAAGGAACCATCAATCTGCTTTCTGTCTACCTAGATGTGCCATTACGGCTGCTTCTTACAAATAGATTCCTACATGTGCTCTTTTGTGACTGGCTTCTTTCCCTCAGAATATCGTCTTCAAGATCCATCCTGTCATAACCTCTATCAGTATTTTGCTCCTTTTCTCTAGCACTGAATAATAATTGCATCTCACACATATTCCATCTTTTGTATATCTGTTCATCAGTTAATGGCAGTTTTAGGATTTATTTCCCAAATTTGGGTTATTATGGATAATATTGCTCTATGTATTTACAAGTTTTTGTGTAGACTACATTTTTGCACTTCTCTTGGGTTCTCTACCTAGGAGTGGAATCTTGGGGTCATATAGCAACCCTGTGTTTGACATTTTGAATAACTGTCAAGCTGGTTTTATAGAGTCCCTGTCACAGTTTATATACCATCAGCAATGAATCAGAGTTTCAAAATTTCCATATTCCTTCCAACACTTGGTCCTATCTGTCTCTTTTATTAAAGCCATATTAATCCATGTGAAGTGGTATCATACGGTAGTTGTGGTCTTTTGTTTTTGTTATTTAGCATGTATTTGTTAGCATTCCATTCCATGTGAATTACACCATATCTTTAGGGAATATTAAAGTGTAGTTAAGCTTTAATGTTTTTTTATTTATTTCAAATTAACATGAGGGTATACATTTTTAGATTAAATTGTTCTTACTTCCAAGGCAAAGTTCCAGTTGTAAAAGAGCCTCTCACCCAGGCGGTGTGCTATATACCCTCACATTGTGCCCCTTAGCATACAGTAGGTTTTTTTTTTTTTGAGACAGAGCCTCAAGCTGTCACCCTGGATAGAGTGCTGTGGCATCACAGTTCACAGCAACCTCCAATTCCTGGGCTCCAGCGAGTCTCCTGCCTCTGCCTCCCAAGTAGCTGGGACTACAGGTGCCCGCCACAACGCCCGGCTATTCCTTGGTTGCAGCCATCATTGTTGTTTGGTGGGCCCGGGCTGGATTCGAACCCGCCAGCTCAGGTGTACATGGCTGGCACCTTAGCCCGTTGAGCCACAGGCGCCGAGCCAGCATATAGTAGTTTTGATTTGCATTTTCTTAGTGTCTAACAATGTTAGACGAGTGTATTAGCCATTTACATATCTTATTGGAGAAATGCCCTTTCAGAGCCTTTGACCATTTTTAATTGTTTTATTTGCCTTTTTAATTGTTGAAGTGTTTAACTTTTTATATATTCAAGATATAAGTGCCTATCAGATATATGATTTGTAAATATTTCCTTCCATATTGTGGATTGTCTTTCTACATTTTTGATGGTATCATTTGAAGCAAAATAATTCTTAGTTTTCTAAGTTCATACTTATTTCTATTATAAGAATTTATCATTAGTACTAAAATAGATGAATAGCACCATAATTAACATCAAGCCTGTATCATATAATAGCAGATAAGCTCACTTAGAAATGATAGTTTTCATTTATAGTGAAAACACAAATTCTAGGATAAATTCACTATAGAAAAACTTTTGGAATAACTCCTGTGTAAGTATCTGGTATGATCATTTTTCAGTTGCCCTTCTGAGAATTCCCTAGTGCAACAAGATTTCTCTGGCTATTGTAACACTGAAGCACTTACTTGATTTTTGTATATGGAGCTAGCTTTACTAAAGGGGACTCTTAGGTTGGCTGAAATATCTATTGATTAAAGAGGCTATGGCTTTGTGATGCTGATGGTGCAGTGGCTCACTGTCTTGTTCTTTTTCCCTCCAAAAATCTGCAGATAGAAAGGAAATAAAGCTAAGATTTACTCAGCCCATAATATGTGCCGGGTACTTTATGAGACATTTAACTACACAGAAAAATAATTCATAATACAGTCATTCCAGAGAAGTTCTGCAGCCACAAAATTGGGCCCTGCTTTATTTTCTGGTCCCAGTGATGGGAAAGTGAAACATTCATTCAATGTGTTAAATGCCTACTATGTGCCAAGTATCGTACTAGATATCACAATTGCAAATGTGATCTATTTATCCTCTGCAGGGTTTAGTCTGAGAGGGGTGAAGAGAAAATGTAAACAAAATAGATATAATAAAATATTACAAGAAAAGAGTATTTATAGGGCACAGGAGATGAACAAAAGACAATATTAGTGAATATGTAGATGCTTGACACGGGTTTCTCATTTTAAAATACACAGCGTCCCTGTAAGTCAGATATTTCTGTCTACTATTCAAACGAGAAATACGAGGCTCAGGAATATGAGGCTCAGGAAAGTTAAAGGACTTAAGAAAGGTCAGAAACTCTAATAAATAAAACAATAGAAAGTGAAACCAGGGTTCCCTGATTGCAAAACGGTGTTTATGCCATTTCTGCTGTCAAGGTTCCTAAAGACTCACTCTGTTTGTCCCTTTAGTTAAGCTGGAAAGAGAAGTACCAGCCCACAAGCATCAGTCATTCTGTCACTCACCTGCCCCTGTCTATTAATGTATTCTCAATATGATTCTTCACTTTTAGATTTATCCTAATATAATATCAGACTGTAATAGCTATTAAGCATACATAATAACTCCTGAGAATAGTTTTTAACATAGTTTTTTAAAGCCATTATTTTTATCTTACCATGTTATGCCTTGTGGTAAATTGAATCATTGTTTACGATTCTTCATGCCTTCCCCCTTGACGCCGTCTATCTACAACCTTTACCACTACTTTTTTAATTCCCATTTCTGAAGTGGGCAGAGTCTAGGGCCCAATCCCACTGATATAGGGTTTGACCACTGATTTGCTTTGAATGAAGGAATGTGAGCAAAAGTAACATGTGCATTTTTAGCTGAGGCTGATGATGCGACATATGTTGTGCTGTACTGAGCATTTATGATGCACCATTCTGTGGCTGGTGCATCTTCAGCCTGAATCCTACAATCAACACAAGTGGAAGACAGCAGAATCAAAATCAGCCTGGATCAGTGGCTCTCCAACAGGCTGAGAAATAAATACTTGTAGTTTATGTCACAGAGATGGTTATACTGTGGCCATAAAGTCTGTGTGCACTTTATGGCCACCCCGTAGTTGTTATTTACACTGTAATTGCTAATGAGGAATTTAGAATATAAGTACTCCAGATGCATTTATCCAATTCATATCTCCACTTAAATGCATCAAATTTAGCAGGTCAAAAATGGAACACTTTGTTTCCATCTCTAAAGCTGTTCTACCTTCCATCTTGCCTTCAAAGTAAATGGCGCCATGATGCAGTGAGACATCCAGGAAGTCATCCTGGGCCCTCTCCATTTCGTGGCTCCCTGTATCTAATCCATCAGAAGCTTTCCCAAAGATTTTCTGATTCATTCACCTAGCCCCTCAATAGCCTCTCTGCTTGCAACCAAAAAAATCTCTTTTGCTCACCACAAAGAGGGAAAAGACAAATCACAAAATGCCAAAGATAAAGAGGCTTATGACCAACCAAAGGCTGGTATGAGCTTAGAACAGTGCCATCCAATAGAAATACAATGCAAAACACATTGAAATTTTGAGTATCCCAATAGTTTGAAATTTTCTAATATCCTTATAGTCACATAAGAAATTTAGAAATAATTTTAATAATACATGGGCAGTCCTCCAGTTACAAAGGAGAGATTCTGTAGGTTGTTCTTAAGTTGAATTCAAATGTAAGTTGGAACAGATAAATTTACTTATTACCTGCAATAGCCTTTGTTCGTAAATGCAAATCGCACGCCAGTCAGATGTTTGTAAGTCAGGGACAGCCTGTATTTTATATAACCCAATGTATAAGAATGTGATCATTTCAACAGGTAATAAATATAAAAATTATAACTGAGAATTTTTAATTTTTTCATGCTATTTTCAAAATTTGGCTTTTATGATAAAGTTACAACACCCCCCCAATTCAGGTGCTCAACAGCTGCATGTGGTTAATGAGCAGTCTGAAAATTTATGAGTCCATAAAAAAAGACAAACAGTCCTTCCCTAAAGTGGGAAAAAGTCATACACTTAGCCTTCATGTGCTCACAGACAGAGCACATTTAAAAATGTTTCTTCTGGGCGGTGCCTGTGGCTCAAGGAGGAGGGCGTTGGCCCCATATACCGGAGGTGGCAGGTTCAAACCCAGCCCCGGACAAAAAAAATGTTTCTTCTGAGACGAGTTCTAGGTACTGTAGTGATGGTAAGTGGGGTCTCCTTTCCCCAAATGGCTGAATTTCCACCAGTTGTGATTTTATTTGTGACTTAGATATTAGTCAGACTGACCACATTTTCCACTGAAATTTCGTGTTTATTTCTATTATATTTTAATGATTGTCAATGTTCCTAAAATTTTAATTACCCAAGATCCTTTTCATTTTGAGAGCCAATTCATTCCTCTTGGGAAAAATTGTGGTTTAACATGACAGAATCGTCACTATCTGTATGATATCAATCCAAAAGTTGAGGGGAGAACAGGAAAAAATAGATCATGGAGGTATACAAATGTATTTATTTTCTACAATTTCAAAAAAAGAAATTAAATAACCAAGCGCGACGTCTAGTTCTTTGCAGACGGCATCCCCACAAAGGATATTTACTTATCTCCGGAAAACACTCACCTTGTTAAGTTCACTATTTTATATATACCTGAGAATTCTGTCCTTTCGAAAGCCTAATTATGGCAGCAATTTTGCTGTGCTGTTTAGAAAAGTTCGGAGAAGGTTATCCATTTCCTAAATGCTGCTATTAGACTTCTTGGAGTTCTTTGTTCATAGAATTCCTGATAAGACTCCTCAGAAAAATAAGAGAGGAAAGGAAATAATTATTGAGCCTGAAGAATAAAACTTCTGATAGTGTTAGAAGCGTTAGGTGGGAAGCTGACTCATTCTGAAAAAAGAGGAAGTTAAATATTTGAGGCCCTTCTAAGCTGAGGATTCACTATCAGCCAGGAAAAGGTGCTTTGAGAGTTCACGCTGAGTTCTCTCACTCAAGTGTCCTATGACGGCAACCATAATATCTGGCATGGATTTTCTCAAAATAGGGAGTAAAAGAAATAAAAGTTATAATATAACCTGTAGATAGGGTAAAACAACAAAAATCAGCAACATTAAAGAAAATAAATAAATAAACACCAAACGAAGTAAAGCTCCTATGTTGGAAAGTGAATCACAACGGGGTGAGGGCCCAACTCTATCAATAGGAACAGCCAAGAAAGAAGAAATACCATGGAAACCAAGGGACAATGACCACCCAGCAAGCCTGGGAGTGACACTAATGTAGAAGTAGCCAGTAGGTCCACGACACCATGAGGCCCCAATATGAGCATCAGGGTGGATGTTAAAAAGAAAAGCAAGAGTGGTTGCACCCCCCACAGGGGCAAGGATGACATTTGGCACCAGAAACTGGAGGGAGAACTTTGCTTGAACCACCCAGATTTTCCTGGCAAGGGCAGGGAAGTTGTTGAGTCATTTGGGAGTCTGGACAATGCACTGTGTGTGTGGACAGGGAGTGAAAGATTCTGCCCCCTTCCCTGGATACCTTATCCCTGGAGACTGCAACCACAAGTCACCCTCTCACTTGCTCTGAACCGAGCAAAACTTTCCATACTTTCAAAAGCATACTTTCCCTTCAGCACTTTTTAAAACCTACTTACAATTTTATGGACTACTTATTTCATCCTGGATGTGATTTATAATGTGCAAAATCCCAACCAGGCTAGTTTATGAGCAGGAAGATGGTCCTACTGAGCTTTGGAATTGCCTTGCCTATTCACTGAGCTATAATATATAGCCCAGATATTTGGGGGAGATTGTGTCCGAATCCAAAATTTGAGCTGACAGGGGAAAAAGAAAAAAAAGGGAAAAAAGCACATTACTTTAAGCCTCAGAACAATGTTTCTCCAACTTCATTTCCTATTTCCCAATCTTCCTCTGGGCAGTTAAAAAGTAAAACATCACTTTGGAAGATATATATTTAAACTACTTTGCAGGGAGCACGTAATTTGAATCTAAAACACCCTAAATTACCTACTCATTAGCAAAAATCAGATCCAGCACTCCCCAAACTACTTCATTTAATTGAATGCACTCAAAGAACAACCCTTCATTAATATTCAAATTCAATGTCTTAAACTAATTTACCACTATTTGAATAGTTTGTCATGGTATGAAATTAAAAGTAAAGTCATAAAGCTAAGAAGTATTGCTAATGGAGTACCCTCCACCTAGATTAATATAGATTAATGAATTAAATCTACCTTGATTAATATAGGAAGCCAATCCCACAAATGTAACCAAAATGACCTGTTACTTTTGTTCTTGATAGCAAGGATATTTTCTGCCCAATTTTCAATTTTGAGAAATTCCAACCTTACAGGTCAACGGCAAGAATAAGACAAACAATGTCTGTATACCACTTACTCAGATTCATCAATTATTAACCTTTTGCCATGTTGTATCTACTTTTCTTTCTCCTTTTCATGATTTATTTAAAAGTCAGTTGATCTTGACTCTTCACCACTAAAATACTCAGCCTTTATCTCCTAAGAACAAGGACATTTTCCTATATAAATACAATTCAATTATTATACTTAACATCGATATGATTCTATCATCTAATAATATACACTCCATATTTACATTTTTCCCAGTAACTTTTTATAACTTTACAAATTTAAAAATTTGGTAAAGAATCACACATGAAATTTAGTTGTCATATCCTCATCTACTTTATTCTAGAACAGTTCAGCAAATTTTCATTTTCATCCTTTTTTCTAAATGATTCTGGGAGAAAATTGGAGAGATTATCAGTAAATAGCTCAGCGTGTGTCTCTAAAGAGCAAATCCCTTACAGAAACATGGTGCAATTTTTAAAATCAGTGTTTATTTTTGTTACATATTTAATATACCATTTATTATAAAAATTGATTGATTCTTCTTACAGAAAATTGAGAAAATGCAAAATAGGAGGAGACAGGGAAAAATTATTAGCACATAGCACTAAACAATTTAGTGAAAAATGATAATAGTAATCATTCACTAAATAATAATAGTGAAAAACAATGCAATCGCTATTCCGTTACATTTCCTTACAGTCTTTTCTTTTTATTTTGTTGATTTACCTGATTTCACATCATTACATGAAAGGAGTATCATAATGGAAAAATTTAAATGACACATTTTAAATTCCATTTAACAGTATCTCTCTCTAAAGCCAGAATGACCCAGACCCAAACACAGCTGGATAAATGAGATCAAAAGATTCAAGCTAATAATTCCAGAAACCATTGTCAAGATCCCCTTAACTCCAAAATGCTATCTACAAATTGCAATGACAATCGACACACAAGATCTTTCCATTATACATATTATTATTTAGAGCTTCTAGGCAACGCCTGTTCCATAAAATAGTAGCTTCAGCCAAACTAAAGTGGATTCCAGAATTTTCCACTGCCCTATCTAATTGAAGAAATTGGCATGCACAAGACAGCACAGATGGGGTGAGAGGGGAACTATCTCAATTGTACTATTGCAGATTACCCTAATGCCTCTTTAAGATCTGCCTACAGGACATGACCAAGGTAAAAGTATACACTGAAAATGAACTTCAGGGCCATGACGTCCATCGAAAAGTCATGAGTTGGTATAATCTTGGAACAAATTCAAAACCTTCAACATTTCCCCGGAATTTTTTTCCTTTAGCATTGTCAAAGTGCTCTGTATTTCCCATAGAGAAAGTGTCCTCAGACAGTACCATCCAGGATACCTTGCAAAGGAAATGGGGATATAATGTCACATAAACAGTGACCGTAAGAGGCATTGTGGGAACTGGTGGTACCACCTGATTACATACAACGTCTAGGGTTTTGTTTTTGTTCTTGAAGTTTATTTCAGTCAAAACGCTATGGGAAGCCAGGCACAGACATCAAAGCATAAAATACTGCCCGAAAGTATACATCTCTTACCAACTGGCAAGAGTTTTACATACATGCTTGATAAGAGTCTTGACAAATTTTAAATGACTGAACTCTTCTGAGAAAACAAGAAAGAATTTGATATTGTTCTACTCAGAAAAGTCTATTTGTAACATAATTTAATTAGTTCTTCTTCTTTTTTTTTTTTTTCTTTTGCACTTTTTGGCCAGGGCTGGGTTTGAACCCGCCACCTCCAGCATATGGGGCCAGCGCCCTACTCCTTTGAGCCACAGGCACCAGCCTTAATTAGTCATTTTAAAATGCAAATGTAGTGATTATTTATTACTATAATCTAGCATAAAAGCCAGAGAACATTTCAAGAATTTTAAAACTTGTAAAAGTTTATAAAATTCTTCCAATAAGTATAATAAAATCGGAAATTAAACTTTCATCAAGTAATACATATATAGTCATATATTATATACATATATAGTCATATGTACACTCAGCAAATTCCATAGGTCTTATCTGATTGTCAATGTCAGGAAATAATTAAGTAAGACATATATTCTTAGTATAACTTATTATTTCAACCCCCGTAAGGACACACACACAACTTACAAAATGTAAGAGTCCTTCTGGTCTCTCACAACCACAAACATAAAAATGTAATTAATTAACTCAGAGTCACACACCCTTCCAAACCCAGGAAACTGAGCTGTGCTTTGAAATTTTCTAGAATAGTCTTACACGACCACTCTTTCCACAGCTGTGAAAAGAATCCATTATTTTATGCATATATAATAAAGAAGGATTAATTGAACTAATAAATTATGAATAGGAACTGTTTGTTCTTCCGGAGAGTTATTTTTTTGTTTTGTAAACAATACAGCTCAAAATAAAGTGTATGCTTTTATGATATCATTAAATGTAATTGATAGTCTTGATTTTTCCTGTTATGTTTTGTTTAGAAAAAGGCAACAGCCATTTGTTAATATTAAGCTTGGGTAGTTCTAATAGCTCCTATGAAAATTATATACCAAGTATTTGATATTGTTCCACTCAGAAAAATCTATTTGTAGCATAATTTAATTAGTTCATTTTTAAATGCAAATGTAGCTATTATTCATTACTATAATCTAGCATAAAAGCCAGAGAACACTACAAGAAGGAATTTTAAAACTTTTAAAAGTTTATAAAACTCAGTGAATAGGAAGATGGCGGAGTAAAGAGAGCTTCTTTGCAACTGGGTGTGGTGAGATTGGGGAGAGAAGACTCCAGGCACCTCTGGCTTGTGGGCTCTACCCAGAAACATCCCTTCCGGGGCACAAGGTGGCAGTGGGAGACTTGCTATGTGGTGGCTGCAGGGCAGCAGGTATAGCAGCAGCAAGAGTTTGCAGACAGGGAAGGCCTTCCCTGAGGGCTTTTTGTTCTTGTTGTGGTTGTTGTTGCTTTGGACTTAGGCTGTTGGTTGAGTTACCTTGGGAGACCTTGGGCGAGTGAACAAGTGAATGTGAACAGCACCCAGAGGCTGGGACTGAGCTACTGAAGTGGAAGGGAGCTTTCGGTGTTCGGCTGAAGGACGGTACAGCCATTGTGGAGAGCGGCCTTACAGGCTCAGCCCTCAGGGTCCTAAAGCAAGGCCAGTTCTGGCGTGCCTAATAAGTGGGAAGCCACTTATGGAGAGATCTGAGCAATACATGCTTTCCTGGGAAAGCCATTGCTTAGCCAAGGGACATTGTTTGGAAAGGTTGAGGCATGTCTATTAAACAGGCTGAGGAGAGATCCAGGCTGCCAACCCTGTGGAGTTTGAGGGCAAAGAAATCAGCAGAAGCTTCCAGTCTCCATCTTATATAGCTGTATCGTGATTAGCATCTCATACCCAAGAAGATCACCTGTTGCCCAGGCAATATTCAGCAAGAATAGTGACATATATATCAACTATGTATCTATATAGATAGTTTTCTTTTTACTTTAAAAAATATTTTTCAACTTTCTTCCACCTAGATTTTTTTGTTCATTTTTCTCATGTAAATATAATTTTTTGTTGTTGCATTCTTTAAAAATAAGGGCTTCATTTTTGCTAATTTTTCTGCTCTTGTTATTTGTCCCCCTCCCCCAATTTTAGCCCTTAAGGTTTTTTGTTTGTTTGGTTTCCTTTATAGTATTTTTGTTTTTCTTCTCTATTTGATGGAAGTGGGGTACTTTTTCTGCTCAGGCTGGCAAAGAGCTACAGATGTCAAGGGACCCACCCTACCCAGGCCCTCAGAGGTTGGGATATGGGGGGTGGGTCCAAGTACACTACTATACACCACTATTATTCTTGTCTCTCTCTTTCTGTTCCTCTCTTTTTTGTCAATATTTCCTTTTACTCCCCTCCCTTTCCTTTCTCATTTTTAAAAATCTTTTATCCTTCTTGCTCTTCATTCTGCTCATCTTTTAAGTCCTTTACCAAAAGAACACTTCAACACCTTACGTCAGAGGCACATTCACTTAAAGAACAAGAGGAAGCAAAAGGAACAAGTAGGACATGAAAATGGACAAAAATAAAACACTCATGAGGAAGAAACAGCAAAAAAATCCTGGCAACATGAAAAACCAGATCAGAGCAACCCACCCCCTCCCCCATGGGATCATGAAGTAGCTATTGCAGAAGATTTCACGTATAAAGAAATGTTAGAAATGACAGAGGGGAACTTAAAATGTGGATAGTAAAAACAATGAAAGAAATTGCTCAGAAAGTGAAAAATAACCAAAAGGAAATCCAAAAACAAAACCAAATAAGAGATAAACAATATGAAGAATATAGAAAGGATATGGCAGAGCTTAAGGAATTGAAACAGTCATTCAGGGAACTTAAAGATGTAATAGAAGGTATCAATAACAGATTAGACCATGCAGAAGAAACAATCTCAGAGATAGAGGATAAAGCCCTGGAGCTAACTCAGGCAGTTAAAGAGGCAGGAAAAGAGAGAGAAAGCAGAATGTTCACTGACAGAATTATGGGACTTCATGAAACATTCAAACATATGAGTTATAGGTATCCCAGAAGGGGAAAAAGAATGCTCTAGAGAATGGAACCCCTACTAAAGGATATCATAAATGAAAATTCCCCAAATATCACCAGGTGATGAACCTGTCCAAAGTCAAGACAAAAGAAAAGATTCTGCAAGCTGCAAGGAGTAAGCACCAACTGATCTACTTGGGCGAATCATCAGGGTGACTGCAGACTTCTCAAATGAAACTTTTCAAACTAGAAGACAATGGTCACTACCTTTAATCTACTTAAACAAAATAATTTCTAGCCCATAATTCTATGTCCTGCTAAGCTAACCTTTAAATTTGATGGAGAAATCAAATATTTTACTGATATACAAACTGAAATCAGTTTACCATTGTATCTAATGTTGTACTGAAACATTTTACTGATATGAGGAAGATTGCCACAACAAGACCAGCTCTACAGGAAATATTTTGACCTGTTCTACACACTGACCATCACAATGGACTACCAGCAAAGTAAGCACCCAGAAACTAAAGGACAAAAGCCAGCTTCCACAATGATGCAAACATAAAACAAAGCAATGGACTTTCACAAAATAAGATGAATGTAACTCCACCACACTTATCAATTATCTCAATAAATGTTAATGGCTTGAATTCCCCACTGAAGAGGCATCGCCTGGCTGATTGGATAAAAAAAAAAATAAGCCATCCATTTACTGTCTGCAGGAAACACACCCAGCCTTGAAGGGCTAATTAAAACTTAGGATGTCAGGATGGAAGACAATTTTTCAGGCAAATGGAAATCAGAAGAAAAGAGGGGCTGCTTTGACTTTAGTTGCTTTAAATCCACTTGTATCTGAAAAAAAATATTTTCCAAGACACACTGTGATGAAACTGCCCAAAGTCAAGACAAAAGAAAAAGATTTTCAGATACAAGTGGATTTAAAGCAACTAAAGTCAAAAAAGACAAAGATACTTCATATTGGTCAAGAGAACAATACAACAAGAAGACATTTCAATTCTAAATATTTAAGCATCCAAATGAAATGCTCCCAGATTCTTGAACTAGCCCTTACTTAGTTTGAGCAATATAACACCTTAACACCATAATAGCAGGGGACTTTAACACTCCTCTAACAGAGCTGGATAAATCCTCTAAACAGAAACTAAATAAAGAGACAAGAGACTTAATTGTGACCCTACAACAACTGGGTTTGATAGACATACATAAAATACTCCATCCCAAAGCTAAAGAACATATGTTTTTCTCATTGGCACATGGAACGTTCTCTGAAGTAGATCATATCCTAGAACACAAATCAAATCTTAAGAAAATCAAAAGAATTAAAAATTTTACCTTGTATCTTCTCAGACCACAAGGCAATAAAGGTGGAACTCAATTCCAACAAAAATTGTCATCCCCACCCAACGGCATGGAAATTAAACAACCTTATGCTGAACGACAATTGGATCAAGGAAGTGAGAAAACAGAAAATCATTAACTTCCTTGAGCATAACAACAATGAAGACACAGCTACCAAAATCTGTGGAACACTGCAAAAGTAGTCCTAAGAGAGAAATTTATCAATTAATGCCTACATACAAAAACAGAAAGGGAGCATATCAATAACCTCATGAATCATCTTAAAGAAACTGACAAGGAAGAGCAATCCAATCCCAAACCTAGCAGAAGAAACAACCAAAATTCAATCAGAAATAAATGTAATTGAAAACAAAAGAATCATTCAGAAAATTAAGGAAACAAAAAGTTGTTTCTTTGAAAAGATAAATAAAATCAATAATCTGTTAGCCAGATGAACCAGAAATGGAAAAGTAAGATCTTTAATAATCTCAATGAGAAATTAAAAGGGGGAAATAACTGATACCACAGAGATACAAGAGATTATTTCTAACTACTACCAAAAACTTTATGCCCAGAACATTGACAATGTAGAGGAAATGGACTAACACTGAAAATACTAAAAAAAATACTAAAAAAAAAAAAAAAACAAAACCCACCACCAATAACACTTCCTAGACTTAACCAGGACGAAATAGATCTCCTGAACAGACCAATATCAAGCACTGAGATTGCAGAAACAACAAAAAAGATTCCAACAAAAAAAGCCCAGGGCCAGATGGCTTCGCATCAGAATTCTGTCACACCTTCAAAGATGAGCTTGTATGCTACAGAAGCTATTCCAAACCACTGAGATGGAAGGAACCCTCCCTAACGCATTCTATGAAGCAAACCTCACTTTGATTCCAAAACCAGGAAAAGATCCAACTAAAAAGGGACACCTACAGACTAATTTCACTAATGAATATTGATGCAAAAATACTAAAAAAAAAAAAAAAAAAAAACAACCACCACCAACACTTAGTTAATAGATTGCAGCTACTCATTAAAGTAATTATACACCACAATCAAGTAGGCTTCATCAAAGGGATGCAAGGTTGGTTTAACATACACACATCCATACATGTTATTCCACATATCAACAGAAGGAAAAACAAAGACCATATGATCCTTTCGATAGGTACAGAAAAAGCGTTTGACAAAATTCAGCGTCCTTTTCTACCATAAACACTTAAGAAACAGTCATAGGTGGCACATTTCTTAAGCTGGTTGAAGCCATCTAAGACAAAACCACAGCTAATATCATACTGAATGCTGTAAAACTGAAAAGTTTTCCACTTAGTACTGAAACCTGACAAAGATGTCCACTATCATCACTATTCAACATAGTTCTAGAAGTTCTAGCCAATGCAATCAAGCAAGAAAAGGATATAAAGGACATCCAAATGGGAGGAGAGGTCAAACTCTCCCTGTTTGCGGATGATATGATCTTATACTTAGAAAACCCCAGAGATTCAACCATAAAACTTCTGGAAGTCACCAGGAAATACAGTAATGTCTCAGTAATGTCCATAAATCAGTAGCCTTTGTATACGCTAATAACAGCCAAGCTGAGAAGCAAATCAAGGACACAATTCCTTTCATAGTAGCTTCCAAGGAAACGAAATACCTAGGAATATACCTGACAAAAGAGGTGAAAGATCTTTTCAAAGGGAACTGTGAAATCCTAGGAAAAGAAATTGCAGAAGGCACTAACAAATGGAAGAACACACCATACTCTTGGCTGGAAAGAATCAACATTGTTAAATTGTCTTTACTACCCAAAGCAATCTACAGATTCAATGCAAATCCTATTAAAATACCAACATAATATTTTGAAGAACTGGAAAACATAGTACTTTATTTTGTATGGAACCAGAAAAAACTCTGCATAGCTAAGGCTATTCTTAATAATAAAAACAAAGTAGAAAGACATCACTCCTCCAGACTTCAGGCTATATTACAAGTCCACAGTAATCAAAATAGCATGATATTGGCAAAAAAAAAAGACACAGATATATGGAACAGAATAAAAAAATAAGATTTGAAATCAGTCTCTACATCCCACCTGATCTTTTTTTGCAGTTTTTTTTTTTTGACCAGGGCTGGATTTGAACCTGCCACCTCTGGCATATGGGTCCAGCGCCCTACTCCTGAGCCACAGGCACCGCCCCGCCACCTGATCTTTGATAAACTGAACAAAAGCATACAGTGGGGAAAAGAATCCCTATTCAACAAATGGTGCTGTGAGAACTGGATAACCACATGTAAAAGACTGAAACTTGACCCACACCTTTCACCCCTTATAAAAATTTACTCAAGATGTATAAGAGACTTAAATCTAAGACATGAAATGATAAAAAAAAATCTTAGAAGAAAGTGTGGGGAAAACTCTTGATGATGTTGGACTGGGGGAAAAGTTTATAACAAAGACTTCAGTGGCTACCGCAACAACAACAAAAATTAACAAATGGGACTAAATTAAGGAGAAAAGCTTCTGCACAGCTAAGGACACAACAAGCAAAGCAATAAAAACATCCTGTTGAATGGGAAAAGATCTTTGCAGGTTATCAATCTGACAAAGGGTTGATAACTACAATCTACAGAGAACTCAAATTGATCAACAGAAAAAGAGTAAACAATCCCATGTACCTCTGGGAAAGAGATACAAACAGAACCTTCTCTGACAAAGACAGATGAAAGGGTAACAAACATTTGAAAAAATACTATGGTCCCTAGTCATCAGAGAAATGCAAATCAAAACCACCCTGAGATACTACCTTGCCCGAGTGAGAATAGCCCACATCACAAAGTCTCAAAGCTACAGATCCTGGCATGAACGTAGAGAGAAAGGAATGCTTGTACACTGTTGGTGGGACTGCAAATTAATACAGCCTCCTTGGAGGGAAGTACGGAGAATACTCAAAGGACTCCAATTAGACCTCCCATTTGATCCTGCAATCCCATTACTGGGCATCTACCTAGAAGAAAAAAAATCATTTTATCGTAAGACATTGGCACTAGACTGTTTATTGAAGTTCAATTTACAATCACCAAACATGGAAACAACTTAAATGCCCAACCAGGAATGGATTAACAAGCCGTGGTATATGTATACCATGGAATACTATTCAGCCATTAAAAAGATGGAGACGGGAGGTGCCTGTGGCTCAGCGAGTAGGGTGCCGGCCCCATATACCAAGGGTGGCAGGTTCAAACCCAACCCCCGCCAAACTGCATCAAAAAATAGCCGGGCGTGGTGGCGGGCGCCTGTAGTCCCAGCTACTCGGGAGGCTGAGGCTAGAGAATCACCTAAGCCCAAGAGCTGGAGGTTGCTGAGAGCTGTGACTCCACAGCACTCTACTGAGGGCGATAAAGACTCTGTCTCTACAAAAAAGGAAAAAAAAGATGGAGACTTTATATCTTTTATATTAACCTGGATAGAGTTGGAACACATTCTTCTTTGTAAAGCATCACAAGAATGGAGAAATTTATTCTAATGTGAAGGCAGTAGATGATCTAACAGAAGGGGTTGGGTAGGTGAATAAGGGATTGGGGAGAGGGGAGGAAGGAGAGGGATGGGGAGGTCATGATGTATAGCACAACTCTTGGGGGCAGGACACAATTACAAGAGGGATTTTACCTAACAATCACAATCAGCGTAACCTAATTCTTTGTACCCTCAATGAGTCCCAAACAATAAAAAAATAAAAATAGAGTTTATAAAACTCTTCCATATAGGGTGGTACCTGTGGCTCAGTGGGTAGGGTGCTGGCCCCATATTCTGTGGGTGGTGGGTTTGAACCTGGCCCTGGTCAGCTAAAACAGCAATAAGAATTGCAACAAAAAATAGCCAGGCATTGTGGTGGGCGCCTGTAGTCCCAGCTACTCGGGAGACTGAGGAAAGAGAATCACTTAAGCCCAAGAGCTGGAGGTTGCTGTGAGCTGTGACAGCACAGCACTCTACCAAGTGGCAACAAACTGAGACTCTGTCTCAAGAAAAAATAAAAAAACTCTTCCATATAAGTATAATAAAATCAGAAATTAAACTTTCATCAGGTAATATATATATGTATTCATATATAGTCTTATATAATATACACATATAGTCACATATATATAGCAAATTCTGTAAGTCTTATTTAATTGTCAATGTCAGGAAATAATAAAACATGCCATATATTCTTAATATAAATTATTATTTCAACCCACATAAGCACACGCACAACTACTAAAAAACTACAAATCGCCTATGTGAATAAAGATAGAAAACGAGTGTGTATGCCACCTTTTCTAATAAGATACCTCATTCAATTTACATAAAGGGTTTTCTAAGACTATTTCCAAATTACTTACAATAAAAAATAAAATGTCCTTTTAACACTGGACCCTCTATTTTTAGTCTTGATCAGACCACAAGACCTTTTGACATGACACACTTACTGGAACTTACATAATCTAAAAAGAGACAGTTACTTCTTTGCTATCAAAGTACCCAAAGAACTTTATTGTTTAATTCATGAACTGTGAAACCTCTGTGTTCTAGGCTGCCAGCAGGAGCTCAGAGGGAGTTGATGCTAAGATTCAAAAAGTGATCTTCATGCTACACAGCAATGAAGACAGAAAACAGCTGGGCTTCTGAGTATATTGGAATGTACCCTCTATTTAACCCAATAATTGTGGCTGACATAAAATGTTATGTTAGGCAGCAGTGACGGCAGAGCCTTAGCAAAAACAATACCGGGAATGAAATACCCTAACCCTAATGCTGTTGGTAAATTATGGATACTACATGTTTTTCTATTAATGAAAATGACTTGCTCTTCAAAACAAATAGATAAACAATTACAGGCCCACACAGAGAAAAGCACAACTGAACTCAAATGCAGTGGAGGAAGGAAGGAGAGGGAGGAGGTAGGGTGATGGGTAAGCTCTCAGCTAAGATGCACAATGTAAGTGCCTGGGTGAAGGGTTGAACTACAACTTGAACTTTACCTAAGAAACGCAAACGATGTAAGCTAAGCATTTGTATCCTCATATTAACCTAAAAATTTTAAAATCATTTTAAAAAACACCCTGTCACTAAACCCCAGCTATTTACACCCACCACCCAGTCTCAACAAGAGAGATCATCATTGTGAATAGAAATGTGTTTGGATTCAACCACTTCCAACAGACTTAACTCTCAGATTCTCCCAAGCCTCTATAGAAAAATCCCTGGACTCAGTCAGAAGCCATGGGGTCAAGTTCAGATGATGCCACTTCTCGCTAGCTCAAGGTTTTTTCTGGCAGAGTTGTTACCTGAGTCTGATTTAAGTCAAACACTCTACACACTTATCATAGGGTGGGGTCCTAACTCAAGAAGTCCACAGAGTCTGAGGATGGAGCAGGGATTTCCTATCTTGGTAGTTATTTGCTATGGACTAAATGGTTTTTGCCCCCAGCCCCAATAAGATATAGGGTCTTAATTCATGGGGGTGGATGGAGCCTTTACGAATGGGATTAGTGCCCTTATAAGAAGCACAGGGTGAAGATATCCCTCTCTTCCTCTTTTCCTCTCCCTCTCTCCCTTTCTTCTCTCTCTCTCTCTCTGCCTTGTGAAGACAGCATGAGGTGGCCATCAGAACACCAGGAGGAGGCCTCTCACCAAGAATCCAACCATACTAACCCCCCAATCTTCCAGAACTGTGAGAAATATATGATTGTTGCTTAAGCTGCCCAGCCAGTCTACGGATGGTGTTCTGTTATAGCAGCTTTAACTGACTAAAACACTATTCCCTTCTCAAATCCCTGTGATTTGGGTACGAGATTTGTTTCTTCAACATGAGAAGAAACATACATTCTCTCGCTTCTCTCTTTGCTCACTTTTACCACTTTGACTTCTTCCTTGACTCAATTTCTACCCAACTCCGTCCTTAATTCTCTATATGCTCAAACCTTTGCTGAGTTGCTTGGTAAATACTCAACTTCTTTTATGAAAATCAAGTCTGAGGTCCCATGTCCTAATAATGTTTGAAAATTTGAGATAATTGAGTTTTAATTTTTTCTCTTTGTAAAAGCTAAATCCTAAAAACCATTTTTTTCTCATGTAGTCATCTCATGTTGACCAGCATGCTGAAAAGTAGTATTTCTACCGGGTTATCATTCTATACTCTCAACATTGCCTCCTTTGAACATATAGCAACTTTCTTTCTTTCTTTTTTTTTTTCCCTCCATACAGCAACTTTCCATTCTAGTTCCCACTGCCTTTGGGCAACCCATATGCTTGATATCCAGAAGGGAGAATTAGAATCTTGTGAGTGTGAAGAATTCAAATTCCCCCCTGACCAAATTTTAATCACATTATTCAAGCTTTACGAAGAAGAACGGGAGCCTACTATGAGAATATTAGATATTTTTGAATTATCACTCATCTTTCAATAAGAACTAATGCAGTTATTCATTTACAGATTTTTTTTCATTTCTCAATATGCTACAGTAAAATTTCAAATCAAGAATTCAGCCAGAGTCCATAAAATGATTGCAATTTTTCTTTCCCTACAGAGGAAAAATATTGAGAAAAATAAAATGGAACTCAACTTCAAATGTATCCTAACTCTCCCAATGCATAAGAAAACTCTAAGTATGGTACTACAATAAAGGAGCATTAAAAGTGACCTGAAGTCAAGTCACTATTCCAACTAGTGTCTTCATACTAGTTAGTTTCTTTATTCTTTTGCTATGCAAATATACGTTGCTATCTATTTTGTAGCCAAGCTAAGCATTTACATATATGGGTAGAACCTCCATAGTTGACCACCTCCCTACATTGACCATCTCAAGTTGACCTAATTTTCATAGACCAGAAATGCACCATATGTACATTTCAGTACATGTCAGTAGGCTTAGTTCCCTAGTTTGACCCCCTCTGTATGTTGACAGGTTTGCTACAGAAAAAGCTCATGGCGTGAGCACCACCTAGGTAGGTTCTATGTTAGACAGGCATGAGACTGGGCTTAAGGAGTAGAGTAGCCCACTTATTGAAAACAGACTTAATCTAGTACTTATTTCAATCCAGAATTGGACTCCTTACTTAATAAATGAGTGGCTTTTCCATATTATCATCTTGGAGATGCAGGTGAGGGGGAGTTGCCAAATTCTTTGACTTTAAAATGACTGAGGCCAAAATGGAGATGCTTTATCAATACAAGAACTCTCTGACTATTCCAAGTGATTTTACTTTTAATACATGGAATCAAGTAATTATCTACGTAGATATAAATGTGCTTTAAAATTGTCCCAGTTGAGGCTGGGGCAAGACAATCACTTTAGCCCAAGAGTTTGAGGTTGCTGTGAGCTAGGATGCCAGGGCACTCCATGGAGGGTGATCGGGTGAGACTTTGCCTCAAAAAATTAATAAATAAAATTGTAATATTCAGTATATGCTGATAATGTTTGTTATCTTGTATCTTTTATAATTGCAGAAGTTAAACATGACTTGAGTACTGCAATTTTTGTTTTTTTTGGAGACAGAGTCTCACTGTGTCGCCCTCAGTAGATTGCCATGGCATCATGGCTCACAGCAACCTCAAACTCTTGGGCTTGGGTGTTTCTCTTGCCTCAGCCTCCCACATAGCTGGGACTATAGGTGCCTGCCACAATGCCCAGCTACAATTTGGATACAGTTAAAAAAAATTGTCCCTGTTTCTGGACACCATTATTCTGAGTTTGTTTCTGCCACCCTGAAGCCCAGAGTACAATTATCTTTGAGAATGGGGACGATTTTTCAGGTAGGTTTCCTTTGAAAAAGAAAAGGAGTTTTCCCTAGGTTTCCATTTCAAGAAAATTAAATTGATTTGGATTTTCAGGTACCATTAATTGATGTAACAGAGAACAGAAACCTGATGATTTGGCTCAAGGCCTTTTTGTTTTGTTTTGTTTTGTTTTTCTGTTCTTTTTTTTTTTTTTAAAGGAAAAGACTTCAGTGAGAATGGCCTCCAGACCCAAATGTCAGACTTCTTGCTGCTTCTGCAGCAATACATGTGGTTTAAAAAAGTAAAAGGCAACAATGGATCTGATCATTTCTCTGGTGACTGAGTATTTTTAACTGCGGTTTCTATATTCCACATTTCAGAAGTCTCTGAGATATATTATTTATAGCAAGGTGGATTTAAAAGAAAGACTGAATGATCTATAAAAAAACTTTTAATTTGTATCATTTTTTTCCAGAATACATTTTAGTTTCTTGTATTTCATAGAGAAATTTTTATTTGACAGCTTTTAGGCTAACTGGGTAGATAAAAGGCTCTTACTGCACGCAAAAATACTTAGGTCACTAATACATTTTCTACACTAAAAATACGAATGTTGTTAATTTTATTTTTAAAAGTGTGCATTAGTATGCACATGTATATCTACAAAAATTTTTGTGATCTAAGAATTCTTGTATTGAGGTGTACTGAACATTGGCCTAAATGTCTACAAATGAAGAGAAAGAGAGAGAAATGGTAGAACTGGTTCCCTAAAGCTTGTAATCTCAAAGGAGTGAGGGGGTGACACTGCCCCCAAGGGAGTAAAAATTGATTCTTGGGGTTCAAGAAAGTCTTAGATATTATAAGGTTTATGGTCCTCTGTGATAAGCAGAATAATGCTTTGAAGGGATCTGCTTCACCAAAGAGGTCCATTCACTAATCCCCTGTGAATGTGTCATCTCATTTGACAAGGAGGAATTAAGATGGTAGATGGAATTAAAGTTGCTACCTCACTGACCTTGAGAGGAGAGATTATCCTCGATTACCCAGATATTCCCAGCATCATCACAACGGTCCTTAAAAGTGGAAGAGAAAGATGTGGTGATAGAAAAAAAGTATATACAGCATTTGTTTTACAAATGGAGGAAAAGGACCACAAGCAAAGGCATGTGGGTGGCCTCTAGATGCTGGATATGGACTCTCCTCTAGACTTGAAGAAAGGAATTCAGCCCTGCCAACTCCTTCATTTTATCGCAGTGAGACCTGTTTTAGATATGCATTCCCCTGGAACTATGAGATGACATATTTGTGTTGTTGCTGCTAATTTAGCAGTATTTGTTATAGCAGCAAGAGAAAACTAATACACCCTCCTGAGGGCCAGAGTATACAAACAGATATGCAATATATCTGTGGTATGAAAACGCTATTGGTGGGATATCAGGGAAAATGTCTAAAATTATTGTCCCCACCAAGAAACATGGCAATAATTTTAAAAAAAAATGTTGAAGAACATTGCACAAGAAAGTGGCAAGCAGGTTCTCTGCTCAAGTATTTCCGAAAACGGGAGCATAGTAAACATTTGGATGAGTAAATTTCATAGCACCAGAATCTTGCTTTCTCTGGAGCAGATCAGAAAGTTAGCACAAATACAGTTATTCCTAAGTAGGAAGAATGAAGAAGGTATCCTACCAGGATAAGATTTGAAAAAAATCAAAATATAAACAATATGGTTGTTATGAAATGGAAACCTGGAAATCACTGGTACAGGAGAATGGTTATATAATTACACATGCATAGTTGCATGGAAGAAAAAGTTTGAAAGTTTAGAGACCAAAATGTTAAGAGTAGGTCCTCTAGATGGTAATTCTATTTCTGTTTTTTTTTATTGTTGTTGCTATTGTTTGTTCGTCATAATTTTCCTACAAGAATTATATATTGCAGGTAGGTTTTGCTAACTGCCAGTAGTTGGTACTTGGAGGGGGACAAAAATTATAATATTCCACATATACTGATAATGTTTGTTACATAGTATTTTGTATATTGTGTCCTGAATCACCTACAATTACATAAGTCAAATATGCCTTGAATATAACAATTTTAGTACTTTTTTTCTCCTTTTAAAAAATGCATAAATATTTTTTGGCACCTTCTATGTATACAAGGTCTGATAATCAAGTTTATGGACTAATCCTCAAAAATGTACTATTACCTCATTGCTGAATATCACCCCAGTCACCAGATGACCAATGGGAATACTTCAAAGGTGACCATAGTGATATTCTGCCATGAAGTATGTAGCACTTCTCTTAGGATGAGTTCAAAAACTTCATTGTCTGACCTTGAATCTACGTCACATAGATACATACAAAAAGTGATGAAACACTGATGCATGTTACGACATGAACAATATATACTGTGGTCTCCCTGACAGTAGATGTTCTAAATGTCCAACAATAGGGGTCTAATTTTAAAGTCATACGACACTGACATAACAGACATTATACAACTATCTTTTAAAAGGAAATACTGATATGCAATGTTATCTAAGCTAGATTTAAAAACTAGTTGTTCATGTCACATATATTTCATTACTGTATTGATATAACCATGCATACACAAATATTTATTTATTTATGTAAAATAATCTAAAGAGATACCCAATACAGCTATGAGCTCCTTGATCTGCTGAGAATTTCAAGTCTCCACATTTTGAAAGGATGAGAAATAATTAATTTCAGAGTCTGGCACAGGTCAATGATAGTCCAATGATATACAGATTCAAGGATCTCCAAGGCAGGGAATATATGGAGAGTCACTTCATTAGAGATTATGCGATACTTGCAGTAAGAAAGTCAGAGTAATAATTTTAATTTCTCATATAGTCCTCCGTCTTTGGTATTCCTATAGTTCTTGATGTCTGGATCTACTGATTGCATACTACACAGTAATGGGTATAGCCTAAGTTGGCCTAATTGAAAAAGCAATGCCCATAGGAAGAAGCTTCAGAAAAACACCTGAGCAGTGGGAAACCCTGGACTGGACCAGTGAGAAAACAACTGGACAACTGCTTCTGTCCTTAATTTATCCATTAGGGAGCAGCTTTACCTATAGAAAGAAAAAAGGAGGAAGTCTATTAACATTTTCTAACTTTTTATGAGACGTCTCAGTGGGAAAGAAGAAATATTGTCCCCATACTCTGGAGTTTATTACCGTGCAATTGTTTACGGCTTTGCTACACCGAATTTCAGTAGTTGAAATGTATCTCAATATATTTTAAAGATGACTTTACTTAGGTGACAGCTTATATATTTTTTATTCCTGAATCGGCCTCCCTGAAAGTAGCAAAAACACTGTTATTTAAATGGGCCTCCTTATTTTGATTATAGCTTTGATACACTAAACGTGTCTATAGGAAAAACTGGACTATTTCAGGCATGAAAAGCTATGAACCTCTCTGCTTTCTTGATTTTAAAAGTGTTTTTGAATTATTTTAGAGGCTATATATAGGCTCATTAATATATATACACAGACACGTATATGTATATATATATTCTAGAATATTTGAAATATGCTAAAATCACAAATAAGGAAATATAAAATCACAATAAAATATCACTGCACACCTACTAGAATAGATATAATTTGAAAGATAGACAATTTGGCAAGGGTATAGAGAATTAAAATCCTCAGACATCACTGGTGGGTCTATACGTGGTATATCCATTTTTGCAAAGGAGTTTGGCCATGTATTAAAATTCTAAACATAGGATTGCCATATGACCTCGTAATTCCACCCCTAGGCACATACCCCAAAGAAATGAAAAGTTACGTTCATACAAAAAGTTGTACCGAATGTTCATTGCAGCATTATTTATAACCGAAAGGAAGAGATAATCTAAATTTCCATCTGCTGGGGAAAGTATAAATATTGTGTATCTTTACAATGAAGTAGAATTCATCAAACATTGATGCATGTTATGACATGAACAAACCTTAAAGACATTACACTAGTGAAGAAGCCAGTCACAAATGACCACATATTGTAAGAATCCATGTATGTAAAACACCCAGATTAAGCATATCTATACAGAGAGAAAACAGATTAATAGCTTCCTGGGTCATGGAGCCGGGGAAAAGGAAGGAAGAATGGGGAGTGACTGCTAATTGGCAAGGTATTTCTTTGGGGAAGTGATGAAAATGTTTTAACTTAGATTGGGATGATGGTTGCACAGGTCTATAAATTTACCAGAAAAACATTCAACTGCATAACTTAAAATGAATGAATTTTATGATGTGTAAATAAGACCTCAATCAAGCTGTTAAAAAATCTAGTAAGGTTCCCAATGTGCAAAGAACATCAGCGGGATATTAAGACCATGATAATTAAGGAGGTCTGGTTGTCCATATGCGACCACAGAGCCTCACGCATCTAACTTTGCACACAAAATTTTGAATTGTAACAGCACAGAGGAGCAGGTAATCTGTAGCTAGGAAATAGTTCACTGCCTAGTTTTCTTGGAAATAATTTATTAAAGTGAGAGTGAAGTTGGAATGTTCACCTTGAAAGTTTCCTCTCCAGACTATTTTTCCTTCAGAACAAATCATTTCCATTCTTTTTTTATTATTATTATTAAATAATAACCATGTACATCGATGCATTTATGGGGTTCAGTGTACTGATTTGATATACAGTGTGAAATGCTTACATCGAACTGATTAACACACCCATCACCTCGCTCCTTTTTTTAAAACAACCATAAAAAGTGGAAATTTTTAACATACCACACAACATAGTTTTGTTTTGTTTTTTAAAGACACTGTAGGAAATGTTTTCGATTTTTATTCTTTATGGAGGGCACAAACAAATAAGAGGCACAGTAGGAAAAATCTGTGCCGTCTTAACTCACTCTTTGTAACTTTCTCTCAAAGCCTGCTAAGACATATCAAATCTGATTTTCTTTTTATCTACCCAAGGGCAATGGTCCTCATTAACAAGGAAAAAAGTCTACAAAGCTAGGACAGAGTGATGAAAGTTGATGGTTATCTCATTAGGGCACGAAATGCTCTCAAGGCACCCAATTGACAGACAGCATTAAGAAGCCAAATGTCAAGGCAGTGGAACAAAATGCATTGCAGCACTCAACTATCACCAGCATTAATCCCTTTATTCAAAGTTCTGTTAATGAATGACTACAGCACACCAGAAAGTGGGCTGGAGAAGGGGATGAAATTGAACCTCTGGCTTTAATCACTCTAATGATAAAAAATAGTGCCTTAGAAATCTTTGCATCAAACTAATCATTTCAAATCCAAAGTCATATTAATTATTAATCTAAGAAGCACATTCATTTTATGGCGTATAAATTTTATACTTAATAAAACTGTTTAAAAAAATATGGTAAGCTTTCCAGCATACAAAGAGCATTGGCACTCAAGGAACACTTGCACCTTGGTAACCTCACCATATATTTTTTAACAGGCTTATTGAAGTATAATTTACATGCCATAAGATTTATTCATCTTAAGTATATAACGCAATGATTTCTTAGTAAATTTATGGAGTGTGCAGCCATCACCACAATCCAATTTTCTCTGTAGAGCACACGCTTAGAATCTGAAAACCTAAAAGAAATTGAAAGGATTTATAGAAAGTGCAAAGATCTGTTAACAGTAAGAATATACTGAGTTTAGGAGCTTCTTTAACTTTAAAAAAGACTCTATGTACAAAAAATGTCACAATGTAACCCCAGATAATTATTGAAGAAATAAAAGGGAGATTAGCCCTAAATTACACGAATGTAACATTCAACACCGACCGTATTATCTACATAATGTCATACAGTTATACTATTATTTATTTGTTCATTTACTTACTCAGTCAATTGGTATTTACTAAGTTTCTACACGGGCCAAGAATTTGCCTCAAAGAGTTCACATAGAGTGAATCTTGTTATTTGATATGATAACATATGAAGACGGCAGAAAGGATTTTTTTTATAAACAACAGATGCCCAGAAATAACACATGTAATAATTACAAAGAAAATCTATTGAGCTTATGTTACTGTGTATACACAACAAATAGCCAACTAATTCTATTGATAATATTTACCTCATATCTAACACATTTTCTTCCATTATTATTTCTTCCCAAGAGACACATAGTTACTTCAGTAAATTTTAAGCAGCCCTAACTTTTTGAACAGTCACCCATTATTATCTTTCCCAGGTGCTCATAGACAAGAGGTTTGCTGCATGGGGTTGGGGAGAAAGAACCCTTGGTTCCCTCTAACTTCTCTGAACTTCGTAAATAAAATGAGAAAACCAATACCCACATGAAGAATCATAACGAGAAATAACTAGAATAAGGATTAGGAGGCCAGAGCTGGCTCTTAGTCACTATGTGTATCTGTTATAGGTCCTTGCCCCTTGCCTAAGAGGCACCAGGCCATTCACCACAGGAACAGTTATCGCTATAAAGACAATATGTAAAAGTCATGTGATACCAAAGTGTGAAGACATAGGGCCCAGCACACTGGCTCACTCCTGTAATCCTAGCACTCTGGGAGGCTGAGGTTGGAGGATAGCCTCAGCTCAGGAGTTCAAGACCAGCCTGAGCAAGAGGGAGACCCCATCTCTACTAAAAATAGAAAAATTAACCGGGCATTGTACCAAGGGCCTATAGTTCCAGGTACTTGGGAGGCTGAGGCAGGAAGGTCATTTGAACCCAGGATTTTGAGGGTGCTGTGAACTGGGCTGATGGCAAGGCACTCTAGCATAGGCAACAGGGAGAGACTGTCTCAAAAATAAAAAAGTTTGAGAGATAGGCCTCTAGTGACTGATATAAGTGGAACCAATACCTCTCACACAAACCTTAGTGAAACAGGAGGATGGGAAGTTCTTATCAGAAGATCTCTGCAGTCAGAGAAATTAAACCAAGGACAAGCAAATGAACTACCCACAGTCAGACAGTCAGCCAACGTGTAGGCCAAGTGAATCCCTCCTCGATTTACTATTTAACCTACTAACTTCCACTGTCCACATGGACACCTCGCACCTAGTTTCTGGAGGGGAAAAAATCCTTTCCACATGATCTTTTCTTTTTTTTTTTTTTTTGCGACAGAGCCTCAAGCTGTCACCCTGGGTAGAGTGCCGTGACATCACAGCTCACAGCAACCTCCAACTCCTGGGCTCAAGCGATTTTCCTGCCTCTGCTTCCCAAGTAGATGGGACTCCAGGCACCTGCCACAATGCCCGGCTATTTTTTGGTTGCAGCCGTCATTGTTGTTTGGCGGGCCCGGGCTGGATTTGAACTTGCCAGCTCAGGTGTAGGTGGCTGGCACCTCAGCTGCTTGAACCACGGGTGCCGAGCCTCCAGATGATCTTTTTCTAGAGTTTTATAGGGATTTTGACATTATGGGACAGTATCTCTTACTGGGTTTGTGATATTTTTACAATTTATTCATAAGCCTATCTCTGAAAACACTGGGTGGATTTAGATGTCCCTGATGTAAACATTTATATTCTTAATAACAAATGCAATAGTGGGCACGTTTCATCACACACTTGTTCTTACGTTTTCCTACAGCACATGTTGACAAAGAATAAATGTGCTCAACTTTTTTATAAATCTGCCATTTTTCTGTTCAAAGGTACAGTGTGATATAAACAAAATGCAGATCCCAATTAAACAAGCCTCATTAATCATTGTGCAGTGCTCGGAGAAAAGGCCTGTCTTGGCTACTCAAGATACACCGCACTGTTAAGACTGACTCACAATCAGAAAAGTTGATTTAAAAAAAAATAACTCTCTGCTTTGATTCCTAGCAGCTTGCAAAATTTTTTTTTCATAAAACCATATGTTCCACGTGGAAGGCATAAGCCCGGTCATGGCATTTGGGCATTGTCTAGTGAGATGTGTTCCATCTGTATGTTGCTTCTAGGCTGGAAGCAAAAGATCAGGTTGGAAACACTTTTCCTGTTTCCAATTCCCCCTCCCATCCTCCCACACCCACCCCATCCCCATGCCCACTCAGCCCTGGAAAAAAACTTGCAAAGCACATACCTATTTCTGGAAGCTCCTTAAAATAGCAGCAATTTGGAATCAACATTGTCCACATTATTACCTACTGTCCCCGCCCTTTCCCCTTCAAAAGATGTGCTTCCAAGATGCCAGCTGGGAAACCCTCGGGGCCAAGGATTAGAGGTCAGGCAGCTTCATTTGTAACCCACCAATGAGAAGCAAGCCTCTGTGTGTCTCTCTGCATTCCTATCATTTCACTAAATAATAGAAAAAGAAACCCAGTGAACAAAAGAATAAAAATGCCATGGAAGTTCATTGTTGAGTTACTGTCTGGAGCAGTCGTGTTGCCTGTTGTTAAGGTCACAATAGTGAGACTAAGACTTGCAGGGAAGGAAATTCTTGAAAAGAGAACATCAGGGATATTTCGCTTAAAACATACTGGCCTCACACAGACAGTCTTTCTTTTCTTTCTTTCCTTTTTCTTTTTTCTTTTTTGCATAGATGCTGCTATGTTTGTCAAGTACAATCAATTGCTCTAAAAGCATGTTGAACTAAAGCACTGTAATGGAATGCATCAAATTTATTCTCTCTAGCAAGACACTACTGTGGCTGCTCAAAGTAACTCGAATTTAAACAGGAGCAAGCTAAGACTTAAAGGGAAACTCCTGTGAGCAGAAGCTGCCAGTCCCTTTAACAGCAGATATAACTGAATAATTAAGGATGAGTTATTAAAAAGATACACACTTCTTAATCCTGGTTTACAAATCCTTACATCCTCATTCTGTGACTAGTAGCCTAGAAACATACCTTCCTTTACCCTGGGTTGGAAAACAGTGTTTAGTGATGCTGAGAATGTGCGGTAAGATGTATGTTGTTATTCAATCTCAACCGTTTGAGAGAGATTTGGTGTTATCCCAAAGAATACAAAGTCACTACCGTCAATCCAGGAAGGAATTCAACATGTAGGAATTTCAAAACATAATGCAGGTCAATAGAGGAATGGCCTAAAGTGTGATCAATGTTAGGACACAATTGTGCAGGTCCAATGACCAGACATTAAATGTGACCTAAGTCACAGATTTTGATGACATGATCACATAAAGGATTCATTCCACTAACATTTTCCATGAGACTGTTTATTTGAACATTTCGAAACAGAATATTATTATTAGCACGCTACGAAGACGTGACACCAAGGAGAAAATGCATTCTTTGGGATTTGTGTGGGTCTTCACCACTGTGAAGCCTGCTAAAATCTGTTTCATTAATATCCTTCAGGTCTCAGCACCAAATGGGAGAAGCGCAGACATAAAGTGGTAGGTAACTGTCCACGTGCCTAGTTACTGTTGGGGCTGGGGGTCCTGTTCCCCAAACCCAGTTTACCTGGTTCGATTGCTCTGCTGAGCTAGAAAGTTCAACTGAGGCACGTTGATAATTGAAAGCAAAAATGAATGGAAACTGAAAATAAAACTGGAGCACATAGGCAGCATAAAGGGAGCAGAGCAACCCACACAAGATTCAGTGTAACAAAGAGAAATTTTATTTAAGAAGAAAGGGAAAGTGTAGAGCACTTCCAAAGAGTTGGAAGCAGGTCCCGCTCATGAATAAAAAGAGGTGAGACAGACAGAGACGCAAAGGTATCAATACCTCTTCCTCTCCATTTGAAATTGGCTGCAACTCTTTCATTGACCTCTTTGTGCCTCTGGGAATTATTGCTCTTTTCTATTGGTCATCGATCATTGTCTTCTTCCATTGGTCATTGGTTACCTCGGTTACCTCATACGCACATTCCTTTCCCTTTTTTTTAGTGAGAGTTGCTGAGTGGTGAATGTTCCCATGGCCCCCCCAGACTTCCTTGTTCAGTAAGCCAAGTTATCCTCCCATCCCCCTCAAAGTCCCTTTCTTCCTGTCTCTTGTCAGTTACCTTGATGCAGCACTACAAGAGATTGTGACATTGAAGATTAGTTGACATTTTCATTTAGAAAATCATATGCGGGCTAAGATTCAATGTAACCTGCTTTCTACTTCATTCTATATTATAGCATGTATTTCGTAATCTACATCTCAGTAAGTATGATCTGCTGATTTTGTAGCCTCACGCTTTTTGCAGCACTAATAATATATCTATATGGACTTGTATCATAACCGTGCACAGGCAGACTGTCTGGATCTGTGCCTATAGTGCTATACCTTTAAAAGTAGTAATTAGGCAGCCCACAGAAAAGGGACAGAATAATAATTGCTATTTTATCAAATTGGTTTATTCTTGTCCATTTTTTTCCATTTCTCTTGGGGAAAAAATCCCATAGTTCATAGGAAATATGAATGACACAGCCTGATCTATTTCCAAAGGAATCCTGAGATCAAACCAGATTGATGGGAGGGGAAGGATTTAAAAGATAAGATGATAAAGTAACAGCCCCCAAAATCCTCAGACCAGCTCATCTATTTAATACTCCATAAATGTACAAAACTTAAACAGTATGAATCGGTCTATATATTAGGGTTTTGAAAAGGGAGACAGTGATACAAATTTGTGAGGACTTCTTTAGAGAAATCTGATGTAGGCAAGAATTATGTAAAATAAATAACAGGTGATTGAATATATCATCTGAACATTTTAGTCCAGTCTCACCTGAATTCATCATATGGGGCAGTAATAAAATAGTAAAAGTAAAATTGTGGCCTAAGTATCCTAAACCTTAATTCTTTCTCAATGAACATCATATAAATATTAGACTAAGGAAAAAAAATAATAATGAAATGTAGCCATTTTTCTAGAGATAGTCTTGTGAAGTTTCATGATGATGTTTGTTATAATCTTTTCTGATGTAGACAAATGTAGTATTTTCAGACTTGGCCTGTCTTCTAGATCCTGAATGTCTAAAGTTGTTTTGATTTTTTTTTACATCTTAGAGCAAAGGATTCCTTTCCACTAGTGACTTACTATGATTTAGTAACTTCTTGAAATTCTCTCTCCTGTTCTGTTGTGTGGTTCAGTATCACTGCAGAGATCCCCACATAAGCCAGAAGGAAAACAGTCCACAACAAGCCTGAAGGGACTGATGTGATAAATGTCTCATTCCAGTGAAATTTCCCAAATGACACAGCACCAGCAGAATTCCACTGGATTGTCTGAAACAGGAAATGTGTTCTGTGGAATATAACTCTCAGAGCAAAAACAAGATGTCTCAAGAAAATAGTTTTACTCATGTTAGGAGAAAAATCATCCTCTTTGCTTGACTACTACACATACAGGATATTTCTCAGAGAGTGATAGAGTTCTAATAGTAATACTTACTAACTCAAAAGTCACCCTGACATGTATAATTTCATTGCTTTAAAACAAAATAAATAATTTGAAGAAAACCTATGACTTCCTACTTGTCACTTCCCTTTAATTTTGATGCCCTTGTCTTGCCTCAATTATTTTAAAACTTTTTCACAAAGGTTGTTATGCTAACTGTATTACTGGACTCATGAAATTACTATTAAAGAGATACCATGATAATAATCTTTTTTCCTGAAAAAAATACTGAAGTAGAGAAATGGTGACAGCCTTGCCCTAAAACTAATGACTAGCAAATATTGAATCAGGGTTTTGAAACTATCTAGATCTACATAACTTCTTAACTGTTATAAACCCTGCCACCACAAGGAGAATTCAATGAGAATGTACAGGAGGAGAAACTAGCCAAGTCAAAAGAAAAAAAAAATGCTAAAAAAAGACTACAGATAAGAATTCTTAGGACATACACAGGGCTGGAAATAGTGCTCATAATTCATGGAGCAAAAGGAAGAAGACACAAAAGGTTTTTACTTAGTAGTGGGGCAAAATTATCTCCAGACTAGGTGCTCTGTGGACTCACCTAACAATGCTTAAAACTGAAACTGGAAAGGATCACCTTCCAAGTAGCTGAACTTTAACCTAAAGCAAAGATTATATGAAAAAAAAAAAAGTCTAGGACCCATTAAGGTACTAAGGAGGATGACTGGCATTCAAACAAAAATTACTAGAACGTCAGGAATCTGGAAAATATGACTCACAATGAAGAAAAAAATTACAAAAGAAAAATCTACCAATCAAAACCAAAGTAGAACTGAAACAAATGATAGCATTAGCATAGGGCATTAAAACATTATAAGTATTCTATATATTAGAAGAGTGAGAGGAAAGATTGAACCTATTAGGCACAGACATAGAAAATACAAAAAATAGACATGTTTGTATTTTTTGGTGAAATAGGAAATGCTATCTAAGATCAAGAAGTAGCTCTCATCACTTCCACCCAATATTTTACTGGCAGTTCTAATCAGTGTAATAAGACAAGAATAAGAAATTAAGGGCATTCAGATGAGAAAAGCAGCCTCAACTCTCAGTTCTCAGGAGACTTGATCATCTATATAGAAAACACTGTGGTCTAAGTGAAAAAAATCTACTGGAATCAATAATTAAGTAATTGATCAAATCAACATTACATTATTATTAAGAGTTATAATTTAATTAATAAAGTAAAATGAATCTAGGAAGTTTAAGAATACAATCAATATAAAATATCAATTTACTTTTACGTGCTACAATCAACAATCAGAAATTAAAAATGAAATACAACACCATAAAAATATTAAATATATACTGATAGGTTCCCTCAAAGGTGGGCAAAACTTGAACAGTTAAAATTATAAAACATTGCTAATAAGAAGTTTTCAATAATTGAAAAAATAGTAATATAGTCTTTTCAAAGATTAGAAAATTCAGTGTTGTCAAGACATAACATTCCCTGAATTTATCTAAAGATTCAATAGAGGGTGGTGCCTATGGCTCAAAGGATTACGGTGCCAGCCCCATATGCAGGAGGTGGCGGGTTCAAACCCAGCCCCGGCCAAAAAAAAACTGCAAAAAAAAATTAAAAAAAAAAAAAGATTCAATAGAATCCCATCAAAATCCCAGTGAGGATTTTTATAGAAATATTTTGAATGGTTCTAAAACTCATGTGAAATTCAAAAGACCTAGAATAGCAAAAACAAAGTAAAATGAAACTTTGAAAAGGAGGAATAATATACGAGGATGAAATTACCTGACTTAAAGACCAATTGTATAACTGTATTAAGAGAGTGTGGTATTGATGTCAGGATGTGTAATCAATGGAAGAAAAACGAGAATCTAGAAATAGGCCCAAACATGGATGGTCAATTGACTTTTTTTTTCCTTAAAATGTTCTGTGAAAAGGCAGAACACAGAGGCCTGTTGAGAATAAAAACAGTACCAGTTTCACACTAGAGACACTCACTGTATGTAATCTACTGGTCACTCCATCAACGCAGGCTCAAATTACAGACAGCTGCATGGTCATTCTAGAGATAAATTTGATCCAAATTTGAGAAGACAGCCCAGAAATCAATCACAGAAGGAAAGCACTTGTGAACCAACCTCCTAAAGAAACAGCAGAGGTGGAAAGGAGAGAGAACAAACTTGTCCTGTCATGAGCCTCCACCAAAGGAAGTTCTAGGTAGAACTGATTCAACATGGCCACCCCATACCCTTTGCCAATAAATACAATGAAATAGTATCCCTTCAGAAGCTGCTGTGTATTGCAGGGTCTCTTGGACACCGGATTTGCTTTCTGCTTTTGAAATGCCTAAACTAATATCTAAAGGGTGGTGGTTGGTGAGTCATGCCTGTATCAGGCGTGACAAAGGTCCATGACAACTGTGTAACCTGCCCCCATTTGCTGGCATTGCAAACACACTTCAACACAGCGTTCCAGAATTACGATCATTAGCAGAGCTAAAACTAATATACAACATCAATAATAATAATAAACAAAGGTGACTCCTTTCTTTAGTCATTAAATAAGAAACTATTTATAAAATGAGGTGTAACTGATCTCATCCTTCTTCTCACACCATCCTTCCAGCCATGTATAAATTGAATCTTCAAAGGTTTTCAACCTCTATGGCCCTTCCTTCCAGTTAGCAATTTCATCCCGCAGGACAGGGCTCGGCTCACATGAGCTCTGCAACATACCATCATGTATGTTGAGGCGTCCTGGAAGAGTTTTATGTGTATATACAGGGTTATACACCCATTCTTTTTTTTTTTTCTTAAAGTTCTTTAGGATTTTTATCTTGCCCATTTTCATCATATTACCTACTGAGCTACATCAAATTTGAATGGCTATAGTATACAGCAGAATGTAGCAATCACTTCACAAGATAAAAATAAATATTAATGTCTGCAAAGCGACAGCAAGATTAGGGGAGCGGAGCTTTTTAACCATTCCTTGTTGGTTATCTACTGAATGACAGTTGACCCCAGAACTTCAAAGATACACCCAACCTAGTCTCTCAGGTTCTGCACCGAGCTCACAAATTCATTGTATATCTAAGCTCCTGCAGCCTGGGATCCAAGACTTTGATTTCTAAATGAAACATTTTCTGACACTCCAGAGCTATTCAAAGCCTTGGACATTTTTGCCCTGAGGAATTTCATCTGGGGAGAAATGGGGTAGTGGAATATTGATGAGGTATACAAAGGTACCTCCATGGAAATGAGGCTTCTGAGACACTCCAGTAGCACATCAAAAGAAAAGACCAGGAATGTATCGTGGACACAGTCAACTTTGAACTGTCCCTTTTTCAGAGCAACTGATACTGTATAGTCACTTTACTGTTGGAAACGCAAAGTTTTCATCATTCCATTTAGAGTTTTACAGTATCACAAAAACAACAAAACAGGGCGGCTGGAGAACATATCTTCATGTACTTTTCTTGAATGAAAAAATTATTTGTGATACTTTTTAAGAAGCAATCTTGAAAAGTACAGGGAATAATAAGAAACAGGAAAATAATTACCTATCATTTCATTATCCCAAAGAAATCACTAACAATTCAGCACATTCTTTGGAGTCCTTTTTATGAACTTTTGAAAGCTGATGATTATACAGCACTGCTAGGCATACCTGTTTTACTGCATTTTGTTTTACTGCACTTCACAGATACTGCATTTTTACAAATTGAAGATTCATGGCAACCCTGGATTGAGCAGTCTGTCGGCACCGTTTCTCAGACTGTGTTCATGTCACGGCTCTGTGTCATATCTTGATAATGTTGACAATGTTTCAAACTTTTTCATTATGATCATGTATGTTATGGTGGTCAGTGATCTTTGCTGTTACTATTGTAATTTGTTTGGGAGCACAATGAATCGTGGATATAGACAGAAAACTTCATCAATAAATAGGGTGTGCGTTCAAGTGAAAAGGAGAGGCTATGTCTTCCACTTAACATCAAAGGTAGAAGGATTGAGCTGGATGAGGAAGGCAAACTAGATCTCTTGCACCAAACAATTACACACGTGGTTAATGCAAAGGAAAAGACTTTGAGAAAAATATTTTAGATGCTACTCCAATGAACATGCTCAGAAAGCAAAATTCCTTTCAAAATATTACTGGTTACCGACAACGCACGTACTTACCCAAGTGCTCGAGGACGATGTCTAAGGAGGTGAAAGCTGTTTCTGTGGCTGCAAGCACAACATCCACACTGTAGCCTGTGGATCAAGAAATATTTTGACTTTCAAGTCTTATTAGGTAAGAAATGCATTTGGGGAGGGAATAGGGGCTAGAGACAGTGATTTCTCTGATGGATCTGACCAAAGTAAAGTGAAAACCTTCTGGAAAGGATTCACCATTCTAGGCATCAATGAAAGCATTTGTGATTCATGAGAGGAGGTCAAAATATAAACATCAATAGGAGTTTGGAAGAAGTGGATTCTAACTTTCATGGATGACTTTTGAGCAATTCAAGAATCAGTATAGGAAGTATCTTCAGATGTGGAAACAATACAAAAACTAGAATTAGAAGTGGAGCCTGATATGTTTCTGAATTGCTGCAATCTCCTGATCAAACTTGAATGGATGAGGAGTTGCTTCTTACGGATGAGCTAGGAAAGGGATTTCTTGAGATGGAGTCATCTCCGGGTTAAGAGTCTGTGAACATTGTTGAAATGACAACAAAAGATTTAGTATACTCCACAAATTTAGTTGATAAAGCAGTGGCAAAGTTTGAGAGAATTGTCTCCAATTTGGAAAAGAAGCTCTACTGTGGATAAAATGCTATCTAACAGCATCTCATGCTAAAGAGAAATCTTTTGCAAAAGGAAGAGTCAATTGATGAAGCAAATTTTATTGTTTTCTTCTCTTAAGAAATTGCCATAGCCACTCCAACCTTCAGCAGCCGCCAACAATGAAACAAGAAAAAAGATTACAACTTTCTAATCGCTCAGGTGACTGCTAGAATTTCTTAGCAAAAAGCATTTTTAAGTAAGGTAGGTACTTTTTTTAAACATGAAGCTATGGCACACTTAATAGACTATAGAATTGTGTAAATGTAACTTTCATATGCCCTATTTTGGGAAACCAAAATAGTTGCACAATTTGCTTTATTGAGATAGTCACTTTGCTGCAATGGTGTGGAAATGAAACCAAAATACCTCTGAGGTATGCCTGTACCATTTTTTATCAACCTTTCTTGCATATAACATTATAGGGTATCATGAGTTTTCTCATATCATTAAAAGAAGTCTCAATAAAACTACATGTTACTCAAAAAATGTGTGCAACAGAATTCATTAATTTCATCTTGGTTTTCAGTCTAATGAGTAATAATTTTCCCAATTATGAATAATCCTTAATAAATATCTTTAGGCATAAAACCATGACAGATACACAAATTACTTCCTTGTGATATACAGATATATAGATTGCACAGTCCAAATTACTGGATCAAAATTATTGACAATTATCAATCTTCAAAGCGCCTCACGTAACATCTGTCAAATAGCTTTTCAGAAAATGTATATCAATTTAAACTCTGTATGAGGCCATGGATGAGGATATATATTTCACTCTCCACTTTCTGCATTGAGTCTTCTCATTTTTAAAATACTGTATGTGCTAATTTGATAGATGACAAAAATATCTGTTACAAAGCTATCTGTTCTCTGAAAACCATCCTACAGATTCAAAGCAATTCAGTAAAAATTCCAACAGTGATGTTTGTAGCACTGTAGAAACTTATTCTAAAATAGATATACAAAGAGTAAAGAGCAAAGGTGAGGCTAAATATTTCCGAAGAAGGATAAGAAAGGTATGTCCCAGCTTGGCTGATCTCAAAACTCATTTTGAAGCTCAAGTGAGTAAGATAATGTGGAGGCAGTTGAGAGATATACACATTATCCAGTGTAATTGACAGCCGCAAACAGAACCATTAATATATAAAAATTGAAGTCATGAAGGAAAGATCCATGGGAAAAGCAGAACTTTCGCAATAAAACAAAACCAGATAAATAATTACATATTTAAAAAGCAAAAGAGGATCTTCTTTCCTTTCAAATGTAAAAACCCATTCCAGATGGATTAGTATTTAGGAAATAAATATAGAACCTTGAAACATTGGTTTCCTCGGCAAATATCTTGCTGACTTAGGAGACAGTAATAATTTTGCAAACAAGATTCAAAAAACATGAGCTACAAAATTAAAAAAATGAGGAATGTATATATATTAAAATTAAGATCTTCCATTCAACGAGACCATTTCTCAGGAGTTGATTTAACTTCTCTGTGTCAAAGTTTCCTCATCTGTAAAGTGAGATAGTAATACTATTCCATAGAGTTGTCCTGAGAATTAAGGGATTTATTTATATGATGCATTTAGAACAAATACTTGTTGCTTAGTAAGTACTCAATGATATTTAGCTCAATAAAGCTAATAACAATTTAATGGTAAGTTTAGGTGTTTTAAATATGAAAATCATTCTATTTATTATTTGCTTTGTGATTTTATTGACTTCATTTTTAAACTATTTAGGTATGACTGACATGTACAAAGCTGTACATATTTAATATATGTGACATGGTGTGTCTGAGGATATGGTTAGTACAGAGCCACAAAGCTATCACTCCCAGGAAGACTGTAGCTGTATCCAGCATCTCATAAGGCTTCCTCCCAACCCTCAAGGAGGTGATTAATATATGCGATCTATGCTCTCAGAAAAGTTTACACAGTACAGTATTGTTAGCTATGGGAATTACGCTGCTCAACAGATGTCCAGAACTTATGTCACACAGCTGAAACTTTGTACCCCTTATCCATCACCTCCCCATTTCCTCCCCTCCCCCACCCCTGCCAACACCATCCGAATCTCCACTTCTATGAGTGAGATTATGTTTATTTATATTTCTTAACTGGCTGATTTCATTTAGGACAATGTCCTCCAGATTCCTCTATGTTATCACAAATGGCAGGAGTTCCTTCTTTCTTAAGGCTGAATATTCAGCCTACTCTATTATATATATTCTATATGTTCTATAAAGAATATTCTATTATAATATAATATTCTAGTATATGCTGAATTTTCCTTATCCATTCATCCACCCATGAACACATTTAGATTGTTTATCTTGGCTACCATGAATAGCTGAAATGAATGTATGAGTGTATTTTTCCTTTGAGATCCTGGTTTCAATTCTTTTGGATAAATGCCAAAAGTAGGATAAATACCAAAAGTAGGACTGCTAGATTACATGGTAGTTCTCTGTTTAACTTTTTGAGAAATTTCTATACTGTTTCTCATAATGACTATACCAGTTTACACTCTACCAACAGTGTACCAGGGTTTCTTTTTCTCTACACCCTGCCAACATTTGTCCTAGCTGTTCTGGAGACTGAGGCAGGAGGATCACTTGAACCCAAGAGTTCAAGGTTACAGTGAACCACGATCATGCCCCTCCATTCCAGCCTGTGTGACAGAGTTAGACTGTTTCTTAAAAAAGAAAAAAATTACCAAACTTCTTATATCCTTTATATCATTTCCATATTATGAATTAAAATTTTAATTTCTGAGCTTACCTCATTTCCCAAACATTGTTGCCAAAACCTACCAAATAACAGCTCCAGACGTCATGTTGTTACTTAATTATAAAACCAATTTCAACCCTTATTAGTCATTCAGTTAGAAGCAAGCCTGAGTTAATTGTCTCCCTACTATAAAAGGCAATTGTAAAATATGTATTTGACAAGTACAGTCTGGATATTTCTATAAAAAGACATCTTACTATTTTGCACAAACATAAAAAAAAAAGCTACACAATTGCTAGACACCGGGCTGTGGGATTAAAAGTTATACCATAAGCACCAAATCATGACTACATAAAACACTTAGCACTCAGGGTGCCCTTGGACTTACACTTGCTACTAGAACCACATGGCTTGTTACTTCCTTTTCAGCAATATGATATGCAGAACTGTGACAGCGTACCTAAAATAAATGTGCTTGTATATGCCACTTTCTTAGACATTTATTACAAGGCACAGTTTATAGTCTGGAGAGTTCCAAGAAGTTTTTTGAGATAAATAAGAACAGACATAAAAATAACTATATTGTAGAATCCATATAGCTGATAGGTTTTAAAAAAAAAGAAAAGAAAAGAAAAAGCAAGCAATACATCATTCAACCACAAGCTTTGGATGAGGTTGATTAACTAGAAAACAAAGTGATGGAGTTAGCCTGGCTAAGCTGGGAATGTGCAGAAAATAGGGGGAAAACAATGAAAAGATTTAACCCCAAGAGATCAACCAAGTTCATTGCACTCTTCCCCCCCAACCCCCACCTCTGCCACCCCCATTTTTATTAGGTTTGCCTCTGGGAAGTCTCATAATCCATTATAATCACCTAAATAAAATAAGAACCTAAATAATATCCCCTAGCTTTGACAATTGCAAATGTCTCTTTATTGCAGGGGACTGTTGAATTAGAGGCGGCAGCTGACATGGTATAGTAAACTTAGCCTCTAACTCCCTCTTACATATATAACTTCTCCACTTCAAGATTTTCATGCTTAAAATCAAGGGTCTGGACTAACTGCCATCAGCCTTACAGGGTGGTTGACATGGGAAGTATTAGTTGGCAGTGGTATACTTAGCCTTAATGAATTAAGTTCTAACTTAAGTTAACGAATTAAGTTCTTAGAATTTAACGAATTAAGCACTTAATGAAAATAATAGGTTTTTGGTATTTTAAACACTGAAATGTATTATCCTGTTGCTCATAGCAGCCTCAGTATCTGTACACACTGTAGCAATTCAGTTTGCTCTGCTAGGATTATGCATTATTTTGAGGTTTGTGATCCTGTCAACTCTTTGGGATCAGAGGCTTTGGGACTCCACAAGCTGGGGATAAGGCACAATAAGTCTTTCCTGCCTTCAACCATACCTGGTACTCTCTAGCACAAAGAAAACTGAGTGTCTTCTCAGGAAAAGCCTAATGTCTCTCAGACATGATAGTGAGATAGGACTGAGTTTGAGATTCTTAACTGGAAAATGATGAGAGGGTGAGAGGGAAGGAGGTTTCCTGGAAATATGAAGAAGAAGAAATGGAACTCCAGACTGTTATCCCTAATGAGGGCATTTAGACTGGAGGTATAAACAGAAGCCTTCTCCCCTGAACTCACCATTGTTTCAACTGCTAATTAAAATAGCCCATTAGCTAAATCTCAACATGAGCCAAAGAAAGGAAGGAAAGTGTGCAGAAAGCTGTAGAAATGAACTAACCCCTTCTCAAGCAAATGCCAAAGAAGCACTTACAGCTCTATAGTCTATAAGGGAACACTGACTATTTCCAGAGCCGCTTACAGGTTTGCTTAGGACACTTTTTTGCTAAAAGATTAAAGGTTTCCCTGCCAGTGAACAAATCGGAGACCCAGCCTGATTTATCAGTCTGCTAATCTGTGTCTAGCACTGGACGAAATGACCAGCTAAATAGGAAGGAAGCACTTGAGAATTTCATCAGGAAACCAAGTGCTATGTAAGGGATTAATGATCTGCTTTTTTCCTGTTTCAAAGCAGCAAAGTCAGTCCTAACCTTCTCATAAATGAAATTATCAGTGGAAGTTAGAACTCAATGAGTCTGGGCAGGTTTTCAAGCATGCGAAATGTTGAAAATGCATATCCTCTTTTACTTAATAGTGTTTGTTTTGTTTATCATATAAAAGTACAGTATTTACAGGTCTTTGGGAAAATTTTGGAAGATCTTACTGTAGGCAAAGGATAAAGTGAAAATGACCCAGTACCCCAATATACAGTTATAAATTCAAGTAGCCCAGTACATCATCTCATTGTTCCTACATTCATAAATATAAATATTTGACTACAAATATACTTCATACCAGAACAAGTGTCATGTTCTCAGTTTTTTATTTGTTCAATAGTCTGTTGAGATGTGTTTTCTTTACCTACTTTAGCATCTGTGGTTTTAGAGGAATCTAATCCTTCATTAAGATATAAGATTTATTCCCATTTTCCTATTCCCTCCACTACCATCAAATCACTTGACACCATCTGTCCGCACAACTATTATAGGGATTATCTAATCTGACCAGGGTGGATAATGAATAAAAGATTAGAGACCCATTGTTCTTAAGCCTGATCCATGACCATTTAATAAAATATCAACTGTTTCTGAAAAAAATAAGACCCTAACCAGTCACCACGCACTGAAACAAGTTTTCACTGAATGTTTTAACTGTCTTCTGTGACTTAGAACCAGACGGGAGCAGCCAAGAAAAAAAATAAAAATAAAAAACTGTGTTATTACCTTCAATAATCACAAAATTTCACTAGGATATTTCACTAGACTTGCTGGCCAGAAAGAAGGGGCTGGGCGGGAAACAGAAAGGCAAAAAGAAGAGTAGTCACGTGGCCTGAGAGGTCCACCGGGACCAGTTAATGGCCCATCAGTAACATCACCTTGCTAGAGTTGCCAGTTTTGTTCAAAACGAATTGGAGGAAGAGCACTGTGAGCCCTTACACCAGGCATGGACCTGTGTGCATGCATACTCTTGTGTGGCCATGCCTTCCCACCCAGGTTGGTTCAGCTTCCAACTTGTAGGTCCATCAGGAAGGCTAAGACCAGGCCAGGAGCTAGGGAGGAAGCCGAGGAACTTGGACCTGACCACCGAGGGAGGTGCTGGTTGGTTCCTGTGCACATTGGGAAGTAGAACAACCATGGTGATCTTTTAGGTGTCCCAGACAGAGTTAGGTCCAGGGCCCCTTGGTGGCTCAGGTTCTTGGAGGGGGGCCAGAGAGTCACAAGGATGAAGGGGGCAATCCTAATCCCTAAACCCCAGGCCAGGTCAACATGCACTGTGAGTCTTGCACTCAGAGGAACAGGCTGGAAGGTAAGCCAGAAGGTAAGCTTCACAAAGGAAGGGATATTTATCTAATTTTTTTTTTCACTGAAATATTCCAAGGCCAGTGATACATAAATAATATTTGCTGAATGAATGACACTCAAAAGAAACAATTACTTACAAGTCTCATGTTAAAAATTAGTAATAATATATATTATGAAAAAAAAGAATACATTTCTTACGAAAAGTTAGAAAATAGAGATAAATGATGAGTAAGAAAAAAACCCACACCAATAATTCCACCATCCAGATAAAAACACAGGGAATTTTTTCATATATATGTATTTTGAACTAACTCTTTTTTCTGTAAGTATGGATATACATTTTTTAAAGGCAAGTTGTAATACTTCGATATAAAGTGATTTGCTTCTACTTAAAAATATATTGTTTCTAGATTTCCAAGTAAAAATAACACATTTATAGTTTTCACAATGAAGATAAGCAAAACTTTGTTTCTGTTATTTATCAAAATGTACATGATAAACCATCTGCTGACATGTGTATAACAGAAACGCAGCAATAAACTTCTTTACAGAACAAAATCTTTTTATAGGTTATTTACCTTAAATAAATTCTTAAATCTGAAATTAACATATCGATAACAATTCACATTTTTTAAGCTTCTGACAAGATGGGCCAATTGCTTTTCAATAAAGACTGTGTCAATTTGCAATCCTACTTGCAAAGTATGATGGTGAATAAATCCTCACACAGCAGACATGATTTCTTTCTCTGTCAAATAAATTGGCTAAATATGGCATTGTAATCACAATACAGTTATTAATAACATTAAAATGCCATCTCATCGTTATTTTTGATTAATAAATTTCATTTCCTTTATTAGGGGAATAGATCAGAGTTGAAAGTTGGGGCAATCTTCTCTTCGAGCAGAGGATGGAACATGCTGGTTTCTAGGGGTCTCTTTCTTTTCTTTTTTTTTTTTTCTGGCTTCTTTTGCTCACATGATTTTTATTTTATTTTATTGTTGGAGATTCAGTAAGGGTACAAGAAACCAGGTTACACTGCTTGCATTTGTTAGGTAAAGTCCCTCTTACAATCGTGTTTTGCCCCCAAAAGGTGTGGCACACACTAAGACCCACCCCTTTTCTCCTTCCCTCTCTCTGCTCTTCCTTTCCCCACCCCTCCCTCATTCTTTCTCTCTCTGCTCTCTCCTTCCCCCACCCCCATAGTGTCATTAATTGTCATTAATTGTCCTCATATCAAAATTGAGTACATGGGATTCATGCTTTTCCATTCTTGTGATGCTTTACTAAGAATAATGTGTTCCACTTCCATCCAGCCTTTACAAAGACTGTAAAATCTCCATTTTTTTAATGGCTGAATAGTATTCCATAGTGTACATATACCACAGTTTGTTAATCCATTCCTGGGTTGGTGGGCATTTAGGCCATTTCCACATTTTGGCGATTGTAAATTGAGCTGCAATAAACAGTCTAGTGCAAGTGTCCTTACGATAAAAGGATTTTTTTCCTTCTGGGTAGATACCCAGTAATGGGATTGCAGGATCAAATGGGAGGTCTAGCTTGAGTTCTTGGAGAGTTCTCCACACTTCCTTCCAAAAAGGTTGTATCAGTTTGCAGTCCCACCAGCAACAACAACAACAAAACAAAAATAGCAAGGCATTGTGGTAGGCACCTGTAGTCCCAGCTACTTGGGAGGCTGAGGCAAGAGAATCGCTTAAACATAAGAGTTAGAGGTTGCTGTGAGCTGTGACACCACAGCACTCTATCAAGGGTGATATAGTGAGACTGTCTCAAAAAAAAAAATACAAAAGATGTGAAGTCACCATCTTTTTATGGCTGAATAATATCCCATGGTGTGCATGTTCCACACTTTGTTAATCCATTCCTGAGTTGATAGGCATTTAGGTTGTTTCCACATTTTGCCAATTGTAAATGGAGGTGCAATAAACAATCTAGTGCAAAAGTCCTTAAGATAAAATGATTTTTTCTTCTTCTGGATAGTAGTAGAACTGCAGAGTCAAAGGGGAGGTCTAGTAGTAGACCTAGCAGTAGAATTGCAGAGTCAAATGGGAGGTCTAATTTGAAATCTTTGAGGATCCTCCATACTTCTTTCCAAAAAGGCTGTATTAGTTTGCGTTCCCACCAATACTGTGAGTGTTCCCCTCTCTCCACATCTGTACCGACATCAGCAGCTTTGGGACTTTGTAATGTAGGCTAACCTTGCTGGGATTTGGTGATATCACAGAGAGGTTTTGATTTACATTTCTCTGATAATTAGGGACATTGAGCATTTTTTTTTCATTCGTCTTTCTTAGAGAAGGTTCTATTCATGTCTCTTGCCCAGTGATCTATAGGATTGTTAGCTTTTTGTTGTTGTTGTTGTTGTTGTTGTTATCACACCAAAATTCTGTCAAACCTTCAAAGATAAGCTTGTATCCAAACTGCAGAACCTATTCCAAAACATTGAGACGGAAGGAATCTTCACCAACACATTCTACAAAATAAACATCTCTCTGATACCAAAACCAGGAAAGGACTCAACTAAAAAGGAGAACTACAGCAAGTTTTACTGATGACTTTAGATGCAAAAATACTCAATAAAATCTTAGACAATAGATTATAGTTACACATTAAAAAACTTATACCTCATGATCAAGTAGGCTTCATCACAGGGTTGAAAGGCTGGTTTAACATGTGCAAATCCATAAATTTAATTCACTTTATCAATAGAAGCAAAAGCAAAGACCATATGATCCTTTCAATAGGTGCATAAAAAGCATTCGATAAAATTCAGCATCCTTTTCTAACAAGAGTACTTAACAATATAGGCATAGGTGGCACATTTCTTAAACTGATTAAGTCGTCTACAACAAACCCACAGCTAATATAATGCTGAATGGAGTAAAACTAAGAGCTTTCCACTTAGAGCTGGAACCAGACAAGGATATCCTTTATCACCACTACTATTCCACATAGTGCTGGAAGTTCTAGCTAACACAATCATGCAAAAGAAGGATATAAAGGGCATCCAAAATGGGGGCAGAAGTCAAACTCTTGTCCTTTGCCAGTGATAAGATCTTATAGTTACAAAACCCCAAAGACTCAATGATAAGACTCCTGGAAATGATCAAGAAATAGAGTAAGGTCTCAGGGTATAAAATCAATGTCCACAAATTAGTAGCCTTTGTATATGCCGATAACAGCCAAGTCAAGAAGCTAATCAAAGATGCAATTGCCTTCACAATAGCTTTAAAAAGAAAAAGAAACACCTAGGAACATACCTAACTAAAGAGGTGAAGGATCTCTATGAAGAGAATTATGAAATCTGAAAAAAAGAAATAACAGAAGACATTAACGAATGGAAGAATATATCATGCTCTTGGCTGGGAAGAATCAACATTGTTAAAATGTCCATATTACCCAAAGCAATCTACACATTCAATGCAATCCCCATTAAAATACCAGCACCGAACACTTAAGAATACAGGCATAGGTGGCACATTTCTTAAACTGATTGAAGCCATCTATGACAAACCCACTGCTAATATCACACTGAATGGAGTGAAACCGAAAGCTTTTCCACTTAGAACTGGAACCAGTCAAGGTTGTCCTTTATCACCACTACTATTCAACATAGGGCTGAATGGTCTTACCAATGCAAAAGAAAAGGAAAAGGCAAGAGAAGGAAATAAAATGCATCCAAATGGGGACAGAGGAAGTCAAGCTCTCACTCGTTGTCAATGATGTGATTTTATATTTAGAGAACCCCAAGATTCAACCATAAGACTCCTGGAAGTAATCAAAAACTACAATAATGCATATACAATCTCAGGATATAAAATCAATGTCTACAAATCAGTAGCTTTTGTATATGCCAACAATAGCCAAAATGAGAAGCTAATCGAGGACACAATTCCCTTCACAGTAACTTCAAAAAAATGAAATACCTAGGAATATACCTAACTAAAGAGGTGAAGGACCTCTACAAACACTACGGGGAATAATTTTCCCCTATGCCTTGGAAATTCCATGGCCAGGTGGTACACTTCTAAAGAAACTCTTTTTAATATATACCAAGACATTTAATAATTGCTAATGCTGAGTGAGGAACAGTTGTGATGCTTTGTATATAGTTCTGTTAATAATCACAACAACTTTTTAAGATAGATGAGCATGATAGTAGATGGGTTACTAAAAGATTGAGGAACTTGCTCAAGTCTCATAACTTGGTCCCAAGACCAAACCCACATATTCTGACACCAGAGCCCTTGCTTTTAGCCCTTAGTCTAGACTGACTCCTATGGTCCCACTACCAACTGAATTATGTCCCTCCAGATTCATACGTTGAAGCCTTAACCTCCAGTATACCCATGATGTGACCATATTTGGAAATCAGACTTTAAAAAGATAATTAAGGTTAAATGAGATCATGTGGGCAAGTCCTAATCCAATGTGACTGGTGTCCTTCTAATAAGAGAAAGGGACACAAAGGATGCTCATTCATAGAGAAAAGGCTTATGAGAACATGGTGAGAAGATAGCATTCTGTGAGCCAAGGAGAGAGGGCTCAGGAGAACCCAAACCCACTCACACCTTGATCTTGGACTATCAGCCTCTAGAACTGGCAGAAACTAATATAAATATTTACAAAATTACAATCAGTTATGCTATTAGTAACAGTGAACTATTAAAAGCAAACTCAAGACCCATAAATAGGAGAATGAATAAATAAAACGTGGTTTATTGAAACAATGAAACTCTGTAAGGATGTTAAATAGAATGAGTTTAATCTTTATGTGTTAACACGAATAGATCTCAAAAATCACATTAGGTGAAAAAAAATTGAAGATGACACATCATAAAATACAAAATCATTTATGTGAATTTAAAATACATGTTGCAAATAACAACACATATAAAAACTGACCTAAAGATACGGTATGGTTTTTCCACTGGTTTGCGGGATTGCCGCCACAGACACAAAGAAAGAAAAGGACCTGGGCATGAGAAACAGCTGGAAGTCTGAGCTTATCTGGAATAGTGAGAATATTATACAAAAAGGACTTTAAAGATAAGAAATTTTAATTCATTAATTATTCTTTGATCTCCTTTGTACTTTTTTATCTCAACACGAAGCTATTCCATGAAAGAAAAAAAGAAAATTCCAGTTGAAAATTATTATTTTACAATTATATTCTAATATTCTAGTACTCCAATTCGCTAAGAACAGTCCAGAAATTCTTGAGAATACATCAAGCTTAAAAGAAATTTAAAAAAGAAAATTAGCACACTGTAAGTGACCCAAACAAATTTACAAAGCTGTGGCCTAGGAAGTAATGCTTTAAGAATATTGTGGTCACCATAGATTTTTTTCTTTGTGTTTTAACTCTGTTGTTGATATTCACAGATTTAAACTTGACCTTGTTTGAGAGCCACTTTTGTGTCTCATGAATTCCAAATGGAAGTTGAAACTTTTGCTATAACACACTTGCTATTTAAGTGGAAAATGAGGAAAGGCTGTGATGAAATAAAACATTTATTTTCTCATGATCTACACCATAATTTGGGGGAGGTATAATAATAGATGTAAATAGATGATTTTTCTTCATTTTTTTCCCCACTCATCCAATAAGTAGGAGAAACAAAACAGTCTGGAAATCATCTTTGATAGCATCACTTACATACATTATAGTTTCCTTGAATGGAAAAAACAAAGTTTTCACAGCCAAATAGTAAGGGGATCTGTATATTCTAAGCACCCCCATTGGTGGGAAGGATTGTTTCTGCACTTGCAGATTAGCCGAAAGTGCGGACTTAGGAGAAAAGTAGAACTTGCTTCAAATTCCAGTGTCCAAACTCACTAACTCCCCTAGATGACTTGCAGTAAGTTACTTTCACCTTTCTGTGGCTTAATTTTTTTGTTCAAAATTCAATGAAGTATATGTGGGTCACACGAAAGTTTTGTGACAGACTGATCCATTATTTCACTTCCAAGAAACCCAGGCAACAGCATACTTTTGGATTCACCCATGCTCAGCTTATTGATGTCCCTGGGAGGGCTTCGTTTGTTTCCATCCACATCAGTTTTAAATTTCTTGATTTTTGCATACCTCAGAACTTCTGTAATAACCCATATATAAAGTATTATCATTATAATTCATATGAAAACCATGTCATATAGAGAGTAAGAATATACATCCCTGAGCAAGTACGGCTGTATGACTTCCCAGCTGGGTGACATTGGGACATCACTTATCATTTGTGTTCTTGACATTGCCTGGTCTGGAAGGAAAGAATTACAGACAGCACCTATCTCATACATTGTTGGAGTATTCATCAGATTGATATACAGAAGGTGCTTAGAATAATGTCTGGTATATTATTAGCCTTCACTGTATGTTTGCTACCATGATAATTATGATGCAGTGATTGCAGGATTAAATCTAATATATGAAAACTGCAGGACACTTAAACAGAGGTTTTATAAACAATAGTTATTGAGACCCTACAAAACCTGACAATTTGTATGACAGAGAGACAGACAGAGATGAAGGAAGGAAGGAAGGAAAGAAAAAGAGAAGCTTCCTATAAAATAAATACAGTCATGGATCAAAAAAGAGTCAATGATTCTCTTTTCTGGGCCTTAAACTATATCCTTGCCTTTTAACCAAACTTCTAGCGATGTGTAGCATCAACTTTTCACATTACCAAAGTTACCTTTAAAACATAGAAATGATATTAGTCTCTGTGAAGAGAGATTCAAAACCTGCAAATCAGAAGGTAATTCCAGCAATCTGTGTTTAACCCTTCGAGGGATTAGAGTGGAGGCGTTGCAACTCACTGAGAGAGGACGTGTCTCTTTGAGACGTAAGGATGTGCAAGACCCCTGTGGCCTGGCAGAGCTTATGCAGCTTTCAGTAGCCCCTAATTATCTCCTGGAAGTAATTTGAGCTCTGAGATAACCCAACTTATTGAAAACACACAAAGAGGTAAGGGCACTAATTACCCACAAAGGGCATTTTGGGTTCTTGTTGGTGTGGCTGAAATACATCCCAGACCTCTCTCTGGTGTTCATGTGTGCCCTGCTTATTCAAATTCCTATCCTCAGATTTAAAGGCTTGGATCAATGGGAGATTAAAAGAAATCCAGACAGAAACACAGTTGGTGGTTTCAGCCTCAAATGATAATTAATTTACCCTCTTTCACTTCAGCCAGTTGTACAAACATGCTGCTAGGAACTTAAAAAATGGCACAGTTAAAATCTTGCAGCTAACTATCATCACATAAGGGGAAAGTAAAGGAGGTTGAAACAGGTCTGCACGTTGAATCCCTCCATTGAATCCCTGTCTGCGTATCTATGGATAACTGATATAAGTACGGATATTGATAATTGACTTTGTTACTGATTCATACCCCTGCTTTTCCCATATATTACATATCTCTTTAGAAGTGTGCTGTCCACTGTGGTAGCCACGTGTAGCTAATGAGCACTTGAAACATAGCAAGTCTGGCCTGAGGCAAGCTGGAGGGGTGAACTACAGGTGGGCTTTCGGAACCGTCATGCAATAAATGGGAGGAAATAAGGTATCTCATGGATAATGTTCTATGTTGATGTCATGCTGATAATGTCCTGAATATATTGGAGTAGAGACTTCAATAATATTACCTCTGTTATTTTATATTTTTTAATATAGCTACTGCAAAATTTATGATGACATGTGTGGCTTACGTAATGTTTCCATTTGACAGATATTTTAGAAGCAGAGCAGGGAGGGCTACGCAAGGGTCCCTGGGTGGATCCCGGTCTAGGACGAGGGAGTCCAGGGAACAATCTTCTTCCCAGTCCCTCTTAACAACTGGCTGGGCGGGGCAAAGTCACAACCTTCAGGAGCCTGTCTTGTCTATAAAATAGAGATGATAATAACAGTACACGTACATATACCTCCTAGCACATTCTTGAGTATTACAATTTAATATACATAACGGTCTTAGAACGTACTTGAGCATAACACGTATCCCCTGAAAATTAGCTAAGACTCTACTGTTGTGGAACTGATACTGGGAAAGAGAGGCAGAGAATGCAGGACAGAGAAAAGAGAGTATGAGAGTTGCTAGGGAAAAGAAATAATTGGATCCAAATGTCTATGCCAGGTGTAAAGTAACTGTGATTGAGAGACGGATTTACCCTACATCATACAACCAGTTAGGGACCAAGCTGGGGTAGACCTCAGCTGTCCTCCCACCTTAGCAATCCTCCCTGATACCACTGAGCCTCACCTCTGCACTCCTGAATGCAGCCTTCCTCCCTATTTACTCTTCTGGTATTCAATTAGCCAAAGAGAAAAATGAAAAGTCTCTATTCCTTTTAAAATGATGATAGAAACTCCAATACCTTTCCACTGAGGTCTGTCTCTGTCAGAGCATTAGTATCTTCCCCAGAGACATTCCATATAATGTCCCCAATCCTTCTTGGGAATCCAATATTGAAATACAGGAAAAACTTCATGCAAGGTTGTCTTATCAGACTGCAGCTCCAATCACTCAAGACTGGGCTACGGTAGAGTAGGTGATTGAGAGACAGGACTGACGTCAGATGCAGGGGCTTGCAGAGTGGGTACAGGTGTTGGAATGAACAACCTTCAGGCGGAAGCTAACTAGGCTACTAGGCTAGGAGTCAGACGCAGGAGTTTGCAGAGTGGGTACAGAGTGCTACAACTAAGGTCGGTAGGGTGAGAACCACAAACAAGAAGTGGCTTCAACTGGCATCTCGGCTCCCTAGGACACCTTACATGAACTTTGGTTAATCACAGTATCACTTGGACGGTGGTTTTAAAAGTTCTCTACTCTTGAAATCATCATGACAGTTCTGAAACAAGGTGTAGAAAGCATAAAAATGGGAGGGAACACAATTCTAGGAATTACTTCCTGAATTCTTAGGAAAATCCAACCTCCTAGCCTTGAATATTGTTTCCCACAATTATCAAGACGTCGTAAGACCACACACATCTTCCTTTTGGTACCGCAGCTCTTTCCGAGCCTATCTGCTGTTTTTCTCTTGATGGAGCGTACTTTCACTTTCAATACACGTGCTTGGCTTACGTGGTGCCATCTCAAATTCTTTTCTTGGATGATCACCAAGAACCTGAAAATACCTCCAGTCAGAGGCCGGTGACGGCCATGGTCAAGCCCTCCAGCAGGTTCCTTCCTTGCCTCATGTCCTCTTCCTGGTGCTCCTGCCCCAGCCAGGCCTGTGTTTCACTTCTCAGCCCTTTCAAGTCTTCATTCAAATGTCATCTTTTCATGGACACTTTCACAGTCTCTATTTAAGTCTGCAATCCCTCTCCTTCTTCCCTGCTTCCTTCTTCTCTACTGTAGAGCTAATCTACTGATCTTCCACAAAATTGACTACATGAATGACTGTATCATTTGTCACCCTGCCCTAGAATGTTAGTTCTATATAACTCACTACAAAAATCTTGACACAGACTGTGTTATGGTCCATTATTTTACTTCCAAGAAGTAAACAGTGTCCTTTCTGATTTACCCATATAAATTCAACTTGCTTGGCTTATGGGTATTGCTGGGAGGGCTTCATCTGTTTCTGTCTGTGCAAATTTTATGTTTCTGGAGTGATGTGTGACTCGAAACTTTAATGACTCACGTAGGAGACAAGGCTTTCTACTGCCTGGAAGAGGGGTTGGCACATATAAATTATTGATAAAAGTTGTTGAATACACATAGGACTAAAGGGTAAATGTTAAAAATGTTCTTTTCATTTCAATGCTCAATGCTGGAGAAAGAATTATAGCTTAATGGTTAAGGTAACCATCTTTGGAAACAGACTTAGTTTTGAATTCTGGCTCAGTCACTTATTAGCTGTGGCACCTTCAGAAAGACACTTCATTTCTCAGACCTTCACTTTTCTCATCTATGAACCAAGAATTATAACACCCATCTTATAGGGTGATAATGGGGAGAAATTTACAAGTTACAAGTAAAGAACACCAGCAAAAGGCCAGGCACCAATTAGACTGAAAAATTGTAAATAGTCATTTTCTAAGAAATTCTTGAGTGGGCCTCAAATTCTTGAGTTGAGCAACTGCAGGGCCACATAAGAAAAAACACAATTAAATTCAAGAAGGGGGGTGCTCTGCAAGTTCCCCACTGTTGGGCACAATGTAGGGGTATATAGCACACCTCCAGACTGAAGGACACAACTACAACTTGGACTTGGGAATTTATCTCACAAACACAAATAATGTAACCTAATCTTATGTACCCTCATACTAGTCTGAAATTAAATATATATTCTCACCACTCCAACATTAAGGGGTCAAGTTATTGTTCTGCCTCCCAGCAAGACACAATCTGAAAGCCCCCAAGGGTAAGCCCGAGGAACTGATGCTATATTAGCATAGCATGACTTCAGAATATCATATCATCCTGGGTTCTGACATGTCCATATTAAAAAAACTAGATGGTAGCAGATTGATGCTTAAGGTATTTCAAATCTTGTTTCATTTTTAAAAACTTATTTCTCGGTATCTAAAATTTATGACTGACCCAGAGGGGTCAGCTGAGAATGACAAGGAGCTCAGAGGAGAAATCATATAAAGACTTAGAAATTTTCTCTCTAGACTCTTCCCAATTAAAAAGAAGGCTCTCTAGACATCTGATTTCCAGTCCAGAATGTAAGGAGAATGGGAGTCATAACTTCCATCATCACTGAAAATAAAACTAACAAACTGAAAACTGAGGCAGTGGTTTTTCCTGTGACGTCAAGTCTCCATTATATCGAAAAAGACAACTTTTTTTTTTTTTAAGACAAGAGAAATAGGATCAACAGAGAGGTTTATTTTTTATTTATTTATTTATTTGCAGTTTTGGCCAGGGCCAGGCTTGAAACCGCCACCCCCCCCCAATATATGGGGCTAGTGCCCGACTCCTTGAGCCATAGGTGCCACCCCAAAAAAGACTCCTTTTAGAGAGACTTGATGTCACAGGAAATCCACTGCATCAAAAGTTGAAATGGACAGACAAGCAATTCCAGAGAATCCTAATTTTCTGCAGCAGCAGCCCAGGAGCAAAACATACCACTGAAAACACACCATGGGAAAAAATCACCAAAAGAACTGCAGGGTTCAGACCTTAAGTCTCTAGAGCAGTGATTTTCAACTGGTGTGTCACAAGAGGATCTCAGGTGTGCTGTGAAACTTTAAATATCATCAATTAAATTATTTTCAAAAGAAATTCAAGCACAGTAAATATGTTCTTTTTTTTTCTGAGACAGAGTCTCATTCATTTGCCCAGCAGTAGAGTGTCATGGCGTTATAGCTCATAGCAACTTCAAACTCCTGGGCTCAAGAGATCCTCCTGCCTCAGCCTCCTGAGTAGCTCTTACTAAAGGCACCCACCACAATGCCTGGCTGTTTTTAGAGATGGGGTCTCACTCTTGCTCAGTCTGGTCTCAAACTCCTGAGCTCAAGCAATCCACCTGCCTCTGTCTCCCAGAGTGGTAGGATTACAGGAGCCACCATTTTATTCTTTCTTTTGGTCAACATAATCTAGGTGTGCCTTGGAAATTAAACAATAGGTTCAAGTGTGCTGTGCAATTAAAAAAAAAAAAAGGTTGAAAAACACTGCAGAGAAAAAGACAATCAAGGAAATAAAAACAAGGACACCAGAGGAAATTTTGTCCTCTGATCCCCATAGCCTGAGCAAACGGTAAGCAAGCCCTAACCCTTAGCCTGAGAAACAAAAAACTCTGATAAGAGCCTATTGACTTCAATTTCGTTTACCAAGTACATTACATCTAGACTGCAACAAAAAATTATAAGTTATGCTAAAAGACAAAAAACTAAAGTAGTTTGAAAAGAGAAAGAGAGCAAACATCAAAATAAGACTCACATGTGACAGAGATGTTGGAATTATCAGACGTGGAGTTGTAAACAATTATGATGAATATATTTGAAGGCTGTAATGGAAAAAGTGAACAACATGCAAAAACAGATGAGTAGTAGAAGCAGAGAGACAGAAACGCTAAGAAATAATTAAAAAGAAATGCTAGAAATCAAAAAGCCCATTCCCAAAATGAAGCACACTTTGATGAGCTCCATAATGTATACGGCATGGCCAAGGAAGGAGTCAGTGAACTTGAAGAAAAATAAGGCTTTCTTAAAGAAACCGTACCAAATATAAAAGGAACAAATGCTTAACTCCAGGATGGAAATTTGTAAAAGATCACACCTGAGGGAAGCTATTTAGCATTACATCAATGTATTGAACACAAGATACCCTTTGAGATGATTGCTTGCTAATTGAGTTCAGTGGACTTTAAAATTATACTCTCAAATTTCATGGAGTAAGCATCATCAAACCGGAATTTTTATGACAAACCTTTAATAGCAAACATATACTGATTGTTAGCTGATGAAATAATTTTGAGAGAATGCATTTATTGCGATGTTTTTCATTAATGTGTCATCTGCCTTTTATTTATTAACGATGAAGCACTTGTCTTTATAATCCCCATTTTAATTTATTCTACCCATACTAGAGCTTCTAAGAAAGCACTTCCAGTAAACATTTATGATAAGCAATTTCTCATATCCATAACTTATAGGTGAATCTTCCATTTTCCCTTTTGAGGAGTCTACTTCTAAACCACCTGCCTCATCTTTCTTTCCAGACTGCTTGATCATCGTACATTGCTTATACACTGCACTTTCCTTATTTTAAACTCGGAGAAATTCTCTAAACAGATTTACAATTAGAGTTGAAATTATGGGACTCCCTTATTGAAGACTCAATAAAAAAAATTCATAGACAAGTTTAATATTTTGAATGTCTAAGTAAATTATGTAGAAAGCTGCTAAGTATGCTTCACGGGCATGCTGTCTGGAATGAATAAAACTTGAATGACTCGATTATTCAATAATTTGCAACATGTGGTGTTATTATTATTGATATTGAAATGCAGTACAAATGCCCCTTGGTCATTAGCTAATTTTCTTCAGTCTGGGTCCTCCTGCCATCTGACTTCTCCCTGTCCCCAGGAAAAGATGAAACACAGAAATAAGACTGAGTTTCTGCATGCGGCTTTCCAATTTGTTCTTAGGGAATATTATAGCAGTCTGGCACTGCAAGAATCTCTGCATGATTTTTAAAAATAAAATGGATGAGCATTTTACTAGAGTGCTTATTAAGAACTCACAAGCAAGGCATTGCATATGGAATATTCAATGCCTCCCTGCATATAAGCCTCTCAAAAAACCTCTGTGAGCCAGGCAAGGTTCCTCGGCTGACTTTGTTTCCCGCTATATTCTTTGCATCATTGCAAAATATTCTCCAGTCCTATGGGCTGCCTTGTTATGCCCTGACCAGTCAGAAGCCGGATCTCCACTTTTGTACATCCCACAACACAGACGCTGTAGTTTGGATAAAATGCATACTCAGTAATCATTTGTGGCAGTGGTTCCTAACTCTTTGGGCACAAGGGCCTGGTTTCATAGATGATTTTTCCCTGGACCAGGAAGAGGGATATGGTTCCAGGGTGATACAAGAGCATTACATTTATTCTGCACTTTATTTCTGTTATTACTACATTGTGATGCCCAGTGAAATAATTATACAGCTCACCATGACGCAGAATCAGTGGGAGCCCTGAGCTTGTTTTCCTGCAACTTGTCCCAACATTAGCATCACCGCCTTGGCTCCACTTCAGATCAGCGGGCACTAGGTTCTCATAAGGATCATGTAAACTGGACCCTCACACGTGCAGTGTACAGTAGAGTTCGTGCTCCTAAGACTCTAATGCAACCGCTTATCTGACAGGAGGCGGAGCTCAGGCAGTGATGTGAGTGATGGGGAGCGGCTGTAAACACAGATGAAGCTTCACTCTCTCACCTGCCCCTCACCTCTGCCTGGGCAGCCCAATTCCTAGCAGACCAGGCACCAGTACTGGTTTGCAGCCCAGGAGTTGGGGATCAGAGATTATTAATTTAGATGGGAGAAACCAAAAGCATTTGACTCTCCAGGAAGTTTGCGTAGTGACTGCTTCTCACACAGTCATCCTTCTGGTAACAGTACCTGTACCTTCTGCCACTGCGAACCTTCCTGTCCCCTGGAGCATGCAATCTGGATAGGACTTTCACTCCAAATGTCCTCATCTCTCCTGGCCAAGGTGTGGACACATGATCCAGGACACATCACTCATATTGTCTCTTCTAGGGAAATCCAACTGTACCCATTGACACAGAATTTGGAAACAGCTGGTCCTACTTTTTATTCTCACCCAGTGCAGCAACCTGAGCTTTCTGGGACTTCTCAAGTTCAGTCCTCCTGGGTGCCTTTGCTGTATCAGTCTGTCTAACCAGAAGGCTCTTCCCACAGACACTTAACTAGTGTCCTCTACATCTTACTCCCATCTTTGCTCAAAAGTCACTTCCTCAGAACTTTCCCAACAATGCCTTTTTAAATAGCTCCATCTAACTTCCTTGTCCCTTTCACCCGCTTTCTTTGCCTTGTTTTCATTGTTGTCTTCCCTACTTGAAATTTCTATGTATTGTTTTCTTTCTCTCCCACTTGAGAGAGCAGATACCTGCCCTACCTTGTTTGTTAAGGAAGATGATTGCTAGCACATAGTCGATAATATAAATATATTTACGGAATGAATGAATGAATATTCCCTAAATCCCAGGAATTGCCCTAATTCCTGTCCTCTCCTAAATCTAATCGGTTGTTCAGCTTTTCCTTTTATTTTTCCAATACATTTTTTTTTCTCTTTTTCATTTGTTGTGCTTAAGTTAGACGTTAAGTTTCTGATACTTACCATTTAAGAGCCCCAACTGAGAACTTTCAAATGTAGAAGTACATTTAATATAGTTCTTGTAAAAGCATTTTATAGCCTTTCTGGCACACAAGTAGAGTACAATCTGTATGAATTTCTCATTCTAGTTTTTTCTACTTTCTTCTAGCTAACCTCAAGAATAACCTGCAGTGAACCTGAACATACATCAGATAGTACCAGATGCATAGTTTATGCTCCTTTAAATATTAGTTTAAAATTCTATTTGAACTGAAAAGGACTGCTATGCCACTGCCCTGACCTCTAGAAGAACTATAGTCACCTGGTCCAAGAGTTAGAACATGGCAGGTGGCTGGGAAATGCCATCCCTAAACTGACATTTGGGTGGATACAGGCAGAAATACTTCTTTTGTTGAAACAAAAATATCAACCTACTCATGTTTATTCAAACTATAAACCATAAAACTTAAGAAGCATAAAATCTCAAACTATAAACATGTTTGTGTAAATAGGCATCTCTGAGAACGTCACTATTAGAAGGAATCAAAGATGTAAGAAAAAGAATCAATCCAAGTGGGACAAAGAGGTGTTTGCTGGTCACCCAGACATCTCCCAGCAAGAAATGCTCACTGGGGGCTTGCTATAAGCAAAACATGGTGCTGGGATCCTCTGGAATCTCAAGAGTCTCCATCCTCTCGGAGCTTACCAGATTATAGGCAAAACAGCCTACTGTAATCAACTCATGTCACACCAAAATAAATGGAGTTAGTATTAAGAGAAGCAGATTCAACCTGCTAGGAGAGGGAAGTGCCAGCTTATCTGTGTGCATCTTCATTCACTCACTCATCAATTTCACATTGATCATCATCTTAATAAGCTTCAGGCTATACACCAGAGCCTAATGGTGCAAAGTCCATATTCCAGTGGGGAGATATACACACAGACTTGACACAATGAGTCTACAGGACAGAATGATTTCATCTGGAAGAATTCAGAGAATTCTTCATTCATAGTCACAGTAGTGAACATTTGCTCCCAACTCTCTCTCAGAGCCTGCCATGTGCATTAGCTCATGTATTACATATCCTGTGGTCATATTATCCTTTCCATTAAAGGCTGTGTGACAAATATTTTCCCAAAGAAATTCAAGAGATTTACATATAAAAATAATACTGGACATCTTTAGAGGGTTTTTTTTTTATTAATATATCAAGAATTACCACAACTTCATTTTTTTTGCATGTTTTGGCTGGGGCTGGGTTTGAACCCACCACCTCTGGTATATGGGGCTGGTGCCCTACTCCTTGAGCCACAGGTGCCACCACAACTTCCTTTTTGTATATAGGAAGCTGAAGCTCAGAGAGGTCAAATAATTTGACTGAAGTAGTATTTTTTTTTCCAACTCATTAAGGGGCAGAGGTAGGAGTTTAGTCCACGTGGTCTAAGGTTTTAACCTCTACCTCTTACTGCTCTACAATGTAAATAAGAGGTTTGAGTTGGGTCTTGAGGAAGGCATTGTCTCATGGGAGAAGAGCTGGCAGTCCAAGCTGAGGGTGGATGTGACTGTTTTCTTGAGATGCCAGAACATATCACCACAAACTTAGTAGTTTATTCTCCCACAGTTGTGGAGGTCAGGAGTCCAAGGCTTAGATGTCGGCAGGGGTGGTTCCTTTTGAAGGCTCCAAGGGAAAATCCATTCAGCACCTCCCTCCTGGCTCCTGACGGCTGTTGGCAATCCTTGACCACTTTGAGTTGTAGATGGACCACTCCATCCTCTGCCTCCATCTTCATGTGGCCCTTATCCTGTGCCTCCTCTGTTTTCTATCTCCTATAGGATACCCACCATTGGATTTAGGGATCTTCCACTTACCTGCATGTGCAAAAACCCTTATTCCAAGTAAAGTCACATTCTGAGGTTCCTGGTAGAACATCTTTGGGGGACACAATTCGAACCCTTACAGAGGACATCTGCAGCCTGTGGAGCCACCAGGTGTACAAGACAGTGAGGATGTGAGACGCTCCATTGAGCTGAGAGGTTCCACAGCACTGTGGCTGGGTGGAGAGGAGGTTCAATGAAGGGAAATTTTAACAGGTAGCATTATTTGACTCCTTTAGGGTTTTCTGACTCTGGATATAAAAAGTAAGATTGACTAATGTGAAGAAAAACTGTTGACCCCCGAGTGGTGGGAGCAACATCAAGAGGTAGGGGAGGCCTGGATAAGGTCTAGTGACTTCAAGGCTAGTTCTGCCCTAGAGGAAGAAGCAAAGTCCCATGGGGAGCATTATCATTTGTGCTGAGAATTTACTCCCACATCTGTAGGTACCTATCCCTTAGATACATCAACGTATTCTACTTAGAGCCAGAAAATCACCAAATCGATTTTAAAAATCCTTTTCGGGTTTAAGCTAATGGACAAATGCTAACCTAGTGATCAAAATCATGTCTGTTTTACCCTGATGGATTAATCACAGAATAGCAGTATTGGTATGCAATAGTTTAAACAATGAATATCGACTGATGTAAACTAGAAAGTAAGATGATTCCTGAACAACTTCCTTGTGTAAGTATTCCAACTACAAGGTCTACACCTGCTGATCAGTTGCTTAAATGAACAAATAATTGACAGGGATTTATGCAATGATTGTACCACTCCCTTCCTTATTTTTGGCATAAACACCTAGCATTTACCGGTTGCATAATGAAACTTCCAATTGCATTCAAATTATTATGTTCATATGCTTAGAATTTCATGTTGTCAAAAGCCAGCAACACTATCAAATGGAAATGACTAATATAAATATATATGCTTACTTTTAGAAAAATGTACAGCATTTCGTTTCCATAATAATTGCAAGTTCTCTTTTTGAGAAGCAAATTTTAAGTTAAGAAGAGTAATTCTGTTCACTTAGAGACTTTTGCAGATCAAAATTTGCAAAAGCCAGAGTGGCTTCAATTTAGGGCAAATAATTTAAATTATTTTCAAAGAGAACTGCTTTTGGAATTTCATTTCCAAGAAACATGCTTTCTTATTAAAATAACTTTAATGACTTTCTTGCTCCTCATTTATAACAGATCACACTTCCATTAGAACATTAATTGCCAATGTTTTATTTCATTATTTGTGCTTCATTTAGCTGCCTTAATAACTAAAAACATTTATGCAAAAAAATCATCATAATTGCTCCATAGTTGGGTTCTTTTATTTTCAAAAGTTTTTATTTAGTGCCAGTACTATCCAAGAAGAAAAAAGAATTATTCAGCGTGTCACCTTTTCATATTTTATAAATTCCACATTTGGCAAATACGTACGTGGGTACGTGTCTATTTAGTTTTTTTATTTAAGCTTCTTCAACTTCTCTTTAATTATAATATTATTTTAGTTTTAATTTTCCATGTTAGCTTTTCTGTGTTAGCTTCTCTAATCAGTTTTCATTTTCAATGCAGATTAATAATACATTTTTCATGAAGATGCTTGCAAAATCCTTCAGCTTTGCTTTTTGATAGTGGAGTTAAAAAATGAAGGTTAATTTACAACAGGTGTTCACTGCTACCATTTTAGAAAATTGAAAATGCCTAAGGATTGGTAGATGCATGTACCAGAAAATTGTTGTCATAAAGCAAAGGAAGGAATGGCATATACAAAGTACAGGACAACAGAGTTACCTGTGCAGGTGATGGAAGTAAAGAAAAGATAGAAATCAGGAAAAGCGTAGCACCCAGGTTTCTAGGCAATTCCTCTTGCCCTATTTCTTAAACTGAATGAGGAACTCATGGGGTATATGCTTTACTCTTAATCTTTTTTTTTTTTTTTTTTGAGACAGAGTCTTACTGTGTCGCCCTTGGTAGAGTGCCATGGTGTCACAGCTCACAGCAACCTCAAAGTCTTGGGCTTAAGCGATTCTCTTGCCTCAGCCTCCCATGTAGCTGGGACTATAGGCGCCCACCACAATGCCCGGGTATTTTTTTGGTTGCATTTGTCATTGTTGTTTTAGCAGGCCCGGGCTGGGCTCGAACCCACCACCTTTGGTGTATGTGGCTGGCACCCTACTCACTGAGCTAGGGCGCCAAGCCTGCTCTTAATCTTTAGACACATCACATATTTTACAAAAATGTAGTTGTATATATTCAACATTTAGTTAAAAAAGAAGAATCTACATCTATTTGATGAAAATGTACTTAATCCTCATCAAAAATAACAAATGGGATGCTGCTCACCTACTCATTTGACAGTTGAGTAAATATAACTTCTAAATATCTTCCTAAAACTGTTCATTTACTGTCTCCCCGCAAATCACTAGTCTTTCAAGTTGGATGATTTTTTTCTCTTTTGGAAATCTTCAGGTGCACTGCCAGATGCCAAGACCTACATCAAGTGCTTGGATGCAACCAGCCTAGCACACCTAGGATGGGAAGGTCCTGATTCACTGATGTAAAATAAACATGACCCCTTGTGACTCAGATCACAGTTCTTAAATGGTTGTAGTGAGGCCTGGCATCTAGTAGGCACATTATATATACTACTAGTGAATGTAATCATTATAGATACTGATAATATTGTTAGTGGAAGAAAGAATTTTTTAAAATAATTTCAGCATAACCTAAGCGCACAGTGTTTTTGAAGTCTACAGTAGTGCACGGTAATGCCCTTGGCCTTCACATTCACTCACCACTCACTCACTGTCTCACCCAGAGCAACTTCCAGTCCAGCAAGCTCCGTCCATGGTAAGCCCCATATAGTTTATTTCATGCAGTATATTTGCTGTATCTTCTTTATGTTTAGATAGGTTTGGCTACACGAATACTTTCCATTGTGTTACAACTGCCTACAGTATTCAGTACAGTAAGCAGCTGTATGGGTTTTCAGCCTGGGAGCAGCAGGCTCTCCCACGCAGCCTACTGTGGGGTTGGTCACACCACCAAGGTCTGTGACTGGACACTCTACAATGTTCTCACAGTAACGATATTGCCTAACGAAGTGTCCCTCAGAATGTGCCCTGTCACTAAGCCACATGTCACTGTATAAAAGGTGAACAAGAAAATAGATTAAGGAAGAGAAATGGAAATGAGATTTAATATAGGACATCCCTTTAGATGGTCATTTTGCTGACTTATTTAGCCACTATTCTGCTTCACACATAAGTCACATAAAAAATTGCCTTCCTTTCATCTGAAATGTTCGTGTGTTTTATACTTGTTAACAAAGTTCTTTGGAGGTCTTCCCCTCCCACCCCCCACCACCAGGAGGGTTCAAGGAAAAGAGGGAGGCTATTAGAGATACGTTGCACAGCTCCAGCTCCATTACTGTAGTAGCAAATAAGAAACACTAGTCTTACTTATCATTGCTCTCACTAATCAGTAGGCGAAAATTCAGTGCTTATCGTTTAAGAAGCATTCCCTTAGCAATGAAACGTCTTTAGAGCAGCTTCTCTTAATGAAGAGTGCACACAGCACCCTCCCTCTTGAGAGATGGTGGAAGGAGGCGCAGAAGAAGGTAAGTGCCCTCCGTTAACTTCCAAACACCAGCGACTAAATAAAACTTCAAAGAGAAAAGCGTATTCACCCTCTCTCTGCCCTCCACCCACCTGGAACTATTTTAATTCTCCGTGATGTCTGATAATTCCTTTTTTATTAGCATAAGACTCTCCCAAAATGTTTCTCTCATAGAACAGAATCTAAAAATCCACCATGCTGCAGATCAAGACCTATTATTCTGGTCTTTTACTTCTCCTGAGACAGCCACTTTCCTGAACTTGGGAAGTGTCAGACCTGGTGGGAACTCCAGGTACAAGGATGGGGGTGGAGGTTCCGGGGTCCATACCACATTATGGTCCCGCAGGCAAGAAGTGAGAACTTGACTAAACCCTGTGGGAAGTCCTTGGGTTTTCTTAAAGCTGCCAAACATGAACTCAACTTTGTAACAATCACCTCGAGAACTTTGAAGAATGAAAAGAAACTGATACTACATTTTCTTGACAAATAGTACAGTAAGAAAAAGGTCAAATTATAGTTGGTTGAAGACAACAGTTGGAATAAGTACTTTGAGAGCTATAAGTTTTCATTTCAACCTACAGGTTGTACATTATTTTTGAAGTAGCTACAATTAGCTAGTTAACTTATGTGTTGGTTCAATATGTGTGTCTGTGTGTATGTTGCACGCAGCGAAGAAAGAAATACAAACAGCTCCTTTGATCTATTAAAGAAAAATGTAATGTAACCTGTGCTATTTGAAGACACTTTAAAATGGCACCGGAATTTCATCTGTATGTTCTGCTTCATAAGTAAAGAATTCCACAAAGTGAAAAATAGGTAAGACTAACAACACTGTGGGTTGAGACTGTAGTCGTATTCAAAAAGAAAAGCTAGTTTTACTCAAACACATCTGGTTTGGTTAATATTCCCACAGTGACTGAAAATAAAAGGCCACATAAATTAACTACGTCTTTAATATCGGTATAAATTATCAGATAATTATTAAGTTTCTTTTGACACACATTAAGTGCCTTGCTAATTCTGATGTTGGCCAGTTTCTCATGCTGTTTGGGAAAAAGTAGAAGTAACTCGGGAGTAGATACTATTTGCTGGCAGAAATAGCATGAATTAACTTTTTTTTCTGCCTCTTAAAGAGATATTTTAGGATCTTTAAAATTTTTCTCTCAATATAGAGAAATATGATGCAAATTATTTAACAATAACACCTCTATTTTTAGCAAATTATAGAACACCATTTTCATGTTCTTCCAATAGAATCAAGAAGACTGCATCTAACTGATCAAACACAAATAATGAGGAAAAAAAAGATCTTTGATGTCAACAAACCAGGAAAATCATCTAGTCTAAAAGAGGTTTAAAACAAAATTCTGGATGGGCTGATTTGTTTACAGTGCATTTACTGATTAATTCACTGAACTAGCTCTATCTGTTGGTGTCACACAGCCTGTCTCAGTTGAAATTTGTGCCCTACCTACCATTTGCTAGTAGTGTGGCCATGGTTAAGTTAATTTTCTAAGTCTCAGGTTTCCCAACTTTAAATAATAGTAGCAATCATTCTATTATTTTTACAGTATGTTGGGTAGTACTATTAATATAGGCTTTGCATGAGTTAATTTGCTTATTATTTATAACAACTCTATAAGGTAAGTGTTACTATCATCACCATTCTAGTCTAGGATGAAGAGACCCAAAGAGATTAGGTAATTTGTCTGAGGTCCCAGTGCGTCATGACAGAGCAAAGATTTGAACTCATGTAGCCTTCCCTGACTTCTGATGATGGTGCCAGGCCCTCGATCCATAATACTTCTTTAGATTGGCAGGAGCTCTTGAGAAAATGCTGGTCAAATATATAATCCAGTGTCTGGCATATGGTAGGTACTTAAAACCATTACATATAGTTGTCATCCATACCAGCTTGCTGGGGTGATAACTCAGGCTCGCTATAAAGGAGCTTACTAAGTCCAACAGTTGATGAATAACAGGTGCACCTTTAGACACCTCCTGATTTTCACCCTGAAAAAGTTCAATTTTTCTTTTACTGGTGACATCATTCTTGCAATCACCCAGACCTGACTTTTTACAATATTATATACACCCATGCACACAAAATAAAGAGCAATAAACCAATACTCATGGACTCCTTATCTAACATAAGACAAAGAATAATAGCAGTAACTTCCCCCTCTGCTGCTTACATCTCAACCCTGAAATACACCTGCTGGATTTTAAAGCATGCTCCCTGGAGTTAACGTATCAATGTCAACTTTGACAATCTCTTCCTGACCCAAAGACAGTCATTCACCAAACTTCTCACTATTCTTCATTGGAAAATCTCATTCCATATTAGTTTCCTCTTGCCTCTATTTCAAAGTGCCACCAACTCAGTGATCTAAACACCACCAATGGATTCTCTAGAAACTCCAGCAGTTTAGAAATCTGAAATCAGTCTCCCTGGGCTAAAGTTAAGCGTTGGCAAGGCTGAATCCTTCTGGAGTTGATGAGCGGACAATCCATTTTGTTGTTTTTTTCCATCATCTAGTGGCTGCCTGTATCCCTGGTGGTCCCTTTCTCCATCTTCAAAGCGCATCACTATAATCTTGGATTCTGACATCACGTCACCCGCTCCTCTAACTTCTCCAGTGTCCCTCTCTTAAGAACCACTGTGATTATATCAGGCCCACCTGGATAAGGCTGGCTACTCTGCCCATTGCAAAATCGTTGAGGCAATCACATCTATAAAGTTCCTTTGGCCATAGAAGGTCACATTCACAGGGGCCAGGAATAGGGGCATGGACTTATTTGGGGAGAGGGCAATAATTCAGCCTACCATACTTCCATCTTTTTTTTTTTTTTTGCAGTTTTTGGCCGGGGCTGGGTTTGAACCCACCACCTCCAGCGTATGGGGCCAGCACCTTACTCCTTTGAGCCACAGGCTCCCCCCTATCATTTTGTTATCTTATACGTATAATACAGTGATTTTCAACTGGTGTGCTGTGAGAGGATCTTAGGTGTGCTGCAAAAACTTTTAAAGATCATTAAGCATTTTTGAAAGAAGTTCAAAGCACAATAAGTACTTTTTTTTACTCTTTTTTTATCGACATAATTAATTTAAATGTGCCACAGACGCATAACTATAGGTTCAAGAGACCTGTGAGATAAGAAAGGTTGAAAAACACTGGTCTAATACATTGTAATTATCTCCAAACTGGGCAGAAGCAAGGAAAAAAGTGATATTGAGAAATACCTTTCAGAGGATCCAACTTAAGGGGGTGTCAGAAGATGCCAGAGAATGTTTTTATTTAAATTTTGTGCTGTTAATAACGTTGTATTTGTTGTGCGTGGAATGTGTAAAAGTGGTGTCTCTGCACATTTCATTTCTATATTTATTTATTTATAGACCAATATCCACACCAGATAGAGGGAGAGGGCTCCCATGCATCGCATTGCCTTTGGGCACCATTTATCCTCCTCATATCAGTGTCCCTAAGTAGGAACACACAGAACTGTTGGGGCCTTCTCAGCTATGGCCTTGCTGGAAGGCTCCTTGTGCTCCTACATGGCCACACTGTGTGGTGAAGTTGTGCGAGTGTTACTGATGCTTGGCGTATTGCCCTGTTTGTTCCCCTGGGTATGAAGGCACACAGGACCTTTCCCCTGTGCGGACTGTGGATCACAGATTGTGATGTGTGAATTAGCTCCCCAGCTACCAGGAGTTAGCACAGACCTCCCATGTAACTTGGCTCACCAGCCACCCATGAGCTGGACAAAGCATGTTCCACCTGCCCTCCATGCCTGAGTTTCTCTCCAGCATGGCCGAATCCAAACATTGGCATTGGAACCTACATCACCATTCTCCTCTGTTACAGTTCTGCACTGCGAAGCTCAATCCACCCTCTCAAGATACAGGATGCTGGATTACTAACAATAAATAAATACTTACGGTGCATCCTAGAAGGGTACAGGCGAACCTTACTAAATGCAGAATACAAATGTCTTCATATAATAACTGAGAAAATGCCAGGAAGGCTATGTTAATCAGTTTGATGAAAATAGTTCAGATTGTATATGAAACCAGCACATTGTACCCCT
>CAUYRH010061308.1:0-11976 GCA_963574655.1 Perodicticus potto | reverse complement strand
TCACATTTATCAATTATCTCAATAAATGTCAATGGCGGCTTGGTGCCTGTGGCTCAACGGGCTAAGGCGCCAGCCACGTACACCTGAGCTGGCAGGTTCAAATCCAGCCTGGCCCGCCAAACAACAATGACGGCTGCAACCAAAAAAAGGCCAGGCATTGTGGCAGGCGCCTGTAGTCCCAGCTACTTGGGAGGTGGAGGCAGGAGACTCACTTGAGCCCAGGAATTGGAGGTTGCTGTGAGCTGTGATGCCACGGCACTCTATCCAGGGTGACAGCTTAAGGCTCTGCCTCAAAAAAAAAAGACTGTCTAACAGAATTCTAAGGTTTGCCATTGAAGATCTGCCCAGGGAGATAAGAAACACACGTCCTCCTCTGCAGTAAATAGGGCTTCTTATTCTGACACAAGATCCCAACGGGGGCCATGTTACCAAGGACAATTTGGAGAGGCCTGGATACACCTCTCCCCCTGCTGGGTCTTGCCAAGGGGAGGCCAGACTGGCCCAGCCACTGGGTCAGAAAGAGATTCTTGGAGGGAGGGGATGGGCCAGGAGAAATGCTTTGGCATTGCCCTTCTCCATGGGTGGGGATGAGTGCCCTGGAGAAGCAAGCCCCAAGGTCCCAGAGCCTGGCCACATGTGTGAGTGGGTACACATGTGTGCATGCCCATATCCCAGATAGCCTGAGAGTGGCAGGGAGAGAGAAGGAGTCATAGTAGGGGATGGCTGCAGCTCAGCCCAGGTCCAGCCATTCTCCATCCATTTCCATTTCCCAGGGCAGAAAGTAAAGCCAGGGAAGCCACAGAATGCACAATTTGTGCACCATCCAACCCACACCCCTCATTTGCCAAAGGGAAATTTCCCTCCCAGACAGGCTGGTCATCCCAGGGTGGGGGCACATTTGCTCTACAGGTGCTGGCTGGCTGGAAGCCTCCCTCCCACCCCAAAGGCAGGGAGGGACTTCAGGGATGTGGATTTGGAGCCAGAAAGGAAGGCGCTTCTCACGGAGTGTGACTCACACCCAGGCCAGACGGGAGTGGAGCCATCCGCTAAAAATACCATGGGGGTGGGGGCTGGCCGTGGCACAGGTGACTCAGGCCCACTGAGCCATCCAAGCCACTCTTCTTCCTGGGAAGAACCCCCATCCTGCCCACATGGAGATTTCAGCAACTCTTTTCACTCCTAACCCTACCAAGGACCTACACACACACACACCAGGTCAAGTTCACTTTGGGATTAAACCTGAGGGAAGCATAGCCTTAGTGATTAGGGCACTGGGGTCACAGTTCAGGGTTCCCCTACTCCCCTACCCCACTGCTCTATGATGCCTAAAGTTCCACCCTCAGAACATCACCCCTCCTCTTGAGGGATGTACCTCTGGAGTTTCCTGGAGACCACCCAGGAAACATCTTCAAGTCAGGTAAACCTCCCAGAATCTCTCTTGAGAATGGGCTTTGATGGGAGGAAGCCCAGAGACCAAGAGGCAGGGTGCAGAGAGGGGAAGGGGGCTCTTCGATGGGATTCTTTGATTTCATGGGCCCCACTGCCTGCACCCCAGACCCCTCATCTCACCTGGCCTCCAGCACGGAGCAGCGCAGCCGGTGGGCCCGGGGCCCCAGCACCACCTCCAGCCGCAGGTGTATCTCACCCTGCACCTCCTCGTCAGGGTCGACCTCCGTCAGGTGGGCCCACCCGCTGAAACCTGTGAGGCTGTGGCTGAGCCAGGCGCCTGGACCTTTCTGGCCACACCTTTCACCCTCAGCCCTGCCAGGCACCACATGGCCCCTCCATAATCCCCTCAGAATCCCCTCAAGTACCTTTGAGGCAGGGACTGTCTTCTCTAGTGTTAGAGGGGAAACTGGGGGTCAAAGCCTGAACAAGTGCAGCTGGAAGAACTGGGATTAGAAATTGAAGTGAGGGCCTGTGGCGTCCCTATTGTGCCACAATGCATTCAGTGGTTCTGACCCTAACTCATCATGTTTCCCTCAGTTTCCCCTTCTTAAAACAGAAGGAAAGACCAGGCACGGTGGCTCGCACCTGTTATCCTAGCACTCTGGGAACCTGCTTGAACTCAAGAGTATGAGACTAGCCTGCATAAGAGCAAGACCCTGTCTCTACTAAATGTAGAAAAATTAGCCAGGCATTGTGGCAGGCACCTGTAGTCCCAGCCACTTGGGAAGGTGAAGCAGGAGGATCACTTGAGCCCAGGAGTTGGAAATTGCAGTGAGCTACAATGTAACACTGCACTTTACCCAAAGCAACAAACCAAGACTTTGTCTCAGAAAAAAAAAGAAGGAGAGGAGAGTGGGTCTCCCCAGGGCTGCTGAGAGGAGGATCTGAGGCTATTTGCAGAAACAAAAAAGGGACTCTGAGGAAAGGCTTCACTGGGGCCCCTGGACCCCAGACAGGCTGGCTGGAGCTGCAGGCAGGAGAGGCTTCTGTCCTGGCTGGGGCCAAGAGGCTCCGTGAGTCAGCAGTCTGCCACCTCCCCAGGCCTGGCCCAGTCTCACAGACAGGAGCAGGTGTGTGCTGGGAAAGTCGGTGAGAGGGTCACAGAAGCTTGGACACAGTGCCTGAAGCATTCAGGAACTCCTCTGAACCCTCAGAACAGCCCAGAGAAGCCAAGACCTGCCCAAGGTCACACAGTGAGGCTGGTGCAGGGCTGACCCCACATAAAAACAATGTGTTTGTATCCCTGGGATAATCCAAGGGGTTCTCCAGCTCTGACTTGCTCCAGGCCAATCCCTTCGACTTAGGACAGAGTGGCACTAGGGCCCAGGCAGAGGAGACCCTAAGGGGTACAGAAGGAGCTAGCCCAACTGGGAGGAGGGATCACTATGCTTCAGCATTGCAGTAGGAGGGAGCAGGCCTCAGACTCCACCATCAGCAGCCCCTCTTCACCCTAGGGAAGCACCAGTCTCAAAGATGGGCAGAAGAACACAGAGGCTGCAGGTGCAGGGAGAGCCATGGGCACAGGTTTCTGGGGAGAGTAGAAATGGCCTCCCCTGAGCACAGGACTTGAGGAGCCCAGAGGGAAGGTCTCTGAGTGGGAAAGAGGCGGGAGTGCACAGACCGAGGGCAGTGGGAGAAAGGGGAGAGGCAGGACTGACCGGCTCTCGAGGATCTTACCCTTAGGATGAAAGGCCAGGGTGTCCCGTGTAAGGCAGACCTTCCCGATAACATCGTCTCGGCTAGAGGGTAGAGATGGAGCCAGAGCTGAGCAGGACTGCAGCACCTGCTCCCCAGGGACCTAGCACCCCTCCCACCAAGTTCAGTGTCCCCTGTGGGGAGAACAGAGGTGGACACTCCAGTCACTTGCAGTGTGGCCCAGAGGAGCTGGACCCATAGTTTCTGGATTCTGGACACTCTCATGGGAAGGTGATGTTTCAGTATATGAACCAACCTGTGCCTCCACGTGCCAAGTTCATGCTCTCTGGGTGCTCATTTCACAGCTCACACACCCATGCACACATGGCCCATACACACCTGTGCCTACACATGCACCCACATGATTTGATGCATGCCCCGCGAATCCCTGCTCTGTCCCTCCCAGGCCCTCTGGGCTCTGCCTCCCTCCAGGCTGCAAAAAGGATGTAAAGGGACCAACATCCTGACAGGGAAACAGGATGGAAAGCTGGGCAGATGTCTGCATCCAGGCTCCAGCTGAAGAGTGGGGGCACTCACCTGAGGGCATCCTCATCCATGACGTAGAAGGCCACGGCATGGAAAGTGGGTGGCAAATGCACCTGATACTCTTCACCCCAGAAAGGGCACAGGGTCTTCCACACAGTGGCTGTCCTGCAAGAGAGGACCCTCAGCACCCATCAGGCTGCTCCTAGACCCACCTTCCTTGCATCTCTCTCCCCTCCCCCACCAGCAAAAAACGGGCTTCGCCTTGGCTGCTTCCTCCTCAGACTCCACCATCCAGTCCACTGCCATTCACATGCCCTGGCCTCCCTCTCTGCCCTGGATGGACACAGAGTTAACCAGCTATCTTATATTTGGGGAAACTGAGACCACAGCTGACAGTAGCTGGCCTCTAGTCACAAGGCAGCTGTTTCAGGACAGCTCCAGAGCTGGGACCACAAATCTGGACTCCCACCTTTCACCCAGCTCTGGCCCCATCCCTCAGAGTCTGAGCTTTCACCTCTCGAGACTCAGCATGGTGTTGGGGTGGGGGAAGCTGAATCCCCCAAAGACCCAGATGGAACCTCAGGGAACCACTCTCATGCCAACCACTTCTCATGCAGGTCATCTGAACCCAGGGGCTTCAGCTTCCCTGTCTGCACTGGGATAATCAGAAACATCATGACCCTCCCTCCTTGGTGACCATGGTTTGGAGACCCTTGAGAAAGGCTAGGCCCTGCCTGAAGGGGGATAAGAACTGGGAGTCTGCAGCCTTGGTGAAAGGTGAGCACTGGGTACTCAGGTGGACAGGATAGCAGAGTGGCTCTGGCCATGGACTTGGAGGCAGCGGCCTGGGTGGGGAGGGGACAGAACAAAAACCTTGCCTAGAGATCAGGGAGACCACAGAGGAGGGGGTATCCAGGGTAAGGGGTGCAAGCTGGGGAACAATCGCTGTGGCACTGCCTCAGGCATTGGGGGGAAGGAGCTCAGGCTCTGGGGTCAGCCAGCCTGGCTTTGCCACTTAACTAGGTATGTAACCTTGAGCAAGTTACTTAGTGTCCCTAAACCACAACCTCATCTGAAAACAGGGTTTGATGACATAGTATCTAGCTCATAGTAGGAATTACACAGGCTGGAAAAAGTTAGCACAGAGTCTGGCACAGACAGCGCTCCGTAAGAGACAGATGTGGTTACTGAGCATCACCAGCATCATCTGTCTCTCTTGGGGACTGTCAAGACTGTAAAGATGAACAGAATCCGGTGAGAGTCTGCACTGAGTTAACACCCTGAGTTACCAGGAGCTCTTTCTCACCTCCAGCTCGTGTGGCAGGCATGGTGGGGGGGCCCCAGGGGAGTGGGCGCTCCAAGCCCTCACCCATCTCCTGCAAAACCCACACCCCTTTGGGAGCACAGCGGACGCTCACAGAGGTGTGTGCAGTACCTGATGATGGGCTCATTGTCCACCTTCACGATGCAGTAGGGGTCGCTGCTGCCGGTGCTGCAAGACAGATGGGCAGGGGGCGGGGCTGGAGGGAGGCCAGCAGGGGCGGGGCCTCCCGGGACCGCCCCTCCCTCTGCCGGGGGTTGGCGGGGGAAGCAGGGGAAGCTGCGGGGCGGAGGAGCGAGGAGGCCTCAAGACCCGGCAGGCTAAGGGGTTAGAAGTACTGAATCCTGGGCTGGAGCCCAGAGGCTCCACGGGCCAAAACACGTGCCCTCACCTTCAGCCTGGGAGGGGGGTGATGAGGGAAAGGCAGGAACCCGCACCAAGGCTCCCCTTCCACGTGCAGAAGTGGGGGCGGAGGGAACAGAAGGAAGGGGTGAAGGGGAGATGCTTGGGAAAGGATGTCCCCCACTTCCTGTCCACTTCCACTCTATGCTTGCCTTGTCCCCAAACAGTGTCCAAGCAACAGCCCCCGGCAAATTTCTGCACCCCTACTTTCCACGCCAAGCTCTAGCCCCTTCTTCCCCCCGCCATGGCCAGGCTTTGCTCCTCCTGGCCTCCCTCCTGCCAGAATTATCTGTCCTCAACCCCCTTCTCTGAAAACTTTCCCCTGCCCTAAGGATAAGGTTTCCCCTGTGCTGCCTCCCCCTTCATCCCAGAACAGTTAGTAATGTCTTCAGCTGCCTCCTCTACCTGCCATGAACTCCCTAAGGGTGGGGATCACTTTTGTGTCCCCAGGACCCAGCAGAGGGCTTGGCACAAGACAGGGGTCCCATAGGTGTTCACTGATTGGTGAATGAATGAGTGAACGAGCAAAAATATAGTCTACCCTGGAGATCTCTCAGTCACGTAGGAAAGGAGGGATGGGGACTCCTCAGTTTCCCCAGCCTCAGGTTGGTGGCAGATCCCTGGGGTTGAAAGGGACCACCCCCCAGACCCAGGGCTGACACTGGGCAAAGGGGAGGAAAAGGACTGTCTCTAGAACTGTTCCTCCCGCGGGCATCCATAAAAAGGAAGTGTATTTATATGCTGCAGATTGGGGAACTCCAAGTTCTGCCTCCCTTCTCAAAATTAACTCTTCCTGCAGAGGAAGCAACTCGGGCACACATCTCCAGAAGTTTTCCCTACACAGACAGCAAATGTCTGCCTAGGCTCAGTTTTCCCACTTGTGAAGTGGGAATTGTAATCTCAGCTCACCAGTCAGCTGCCCTGGGTCCCTGAAATGATATGACAGGTCAGCCTCTCAAAGGTGCTAATGCTAACACTTCCTGAGACTCAGCTCCTTTGTCTGTAACCTCTACCCACCCGCAATCACGCAAGAGCCCTCTCTGCCAAGGAGTCTTCCACAAACAATCTAGATTGCATCCTACCAGCCCAAAGCCAGGGGACTCCAGGCCTCAAGCAATGAGGCCCCTGTGCACCCCAGGTGTTGGGCTACAGGACCCAGGAGCCCCACTTGCATTTGTTCAAGGAGCTCAGAGGAAGCAGGGAGAGATTAGTGCTGGCTGAGGCAAGAGGGACCTCTCTGGGCTGTCCTCCACTACTGGGCTGCTATTGCTTCCAGGGCTGGGGGAACCTTGGGCCCAACAAACTCTTGTCTAGCCCAACACTGCCCACTGCTCAGCCCTCACACAGTGAGTGAATGCATGAATGAATGTTGATGTCTGGGTCAGGGGGTGCAGACAGCATCACTGGAGTGGGCAAAGGCCTGGAGGCAGAAACAGAACTGTAGTGTGCAAACACTGTGATGAGCTGGGTCGCTGGATCAGAGGTGGGAAGGGGATAGTGTCAAGAGTGGGCTCAGGTCAGGTTTAAGGACTTGGGCCCAACCATGGTCTCTAGTGAACTGTGAGGACTCAGGCTCTGTCTACTACCTTCTGCCTGGTGAGGCCCCTGGGCCAGGCCCCTCTCCCACTTCTCCTTCTCCAAGCCAGTCATTGCCACTGGCCCAGTCTGGCTCCCTGCAGAACCTCTATATTTAGGGCCCTGGCAGTTTCTAGACTCGAAGGAGGAGGCCCAGGGAAAACCCTGAAATAGCCCTGGGTCTGTCCCCAGGGCCACTGGGCATGGAAGCCAGGGGGCCAATGGTCATTATGACCCTTGGCTCCTGCCTCGCTGACCTAGGTGCCCAGGGATGGGAGGCAGTGGGAAGGAGAGTGGCAGAGCAGGCAGGCTCCAGAAGCTGCTGCTGATAGGAAGCACAGCACAGCTGAGCTCTGTGCCCCAAGAGGAACAAAAACTCATGAATGGAATCAGCAGGGAGGCAGGTGGCAACTGTGTGGGAATGACTACCCCCCTCAAAACTTTCTCAGTCAAGATAGGTCACAATGAAAGGTGGTGAACTGCCCATGGCTGGAAGGAGGCTGCTCAGGAGCTGGGCAGAGGGCTGACAAGGCACAGCAAAGCCCTGGTACTCAGTGAGGGCCTCCTCTGATTGCCAAACCCTTGCTGTCCCTGAAGCCAAATGTTTTGCACGGGGTTGCCAAGGCTCAGTCCCACTGTGCTCCATAGCAAGGTGAGCTAGGATTCTTGGCCTGTCAACAGCAGACAGAGGGAGTTTGAACCCTGATTTCTCTGCCTACTTGCTGTGTCACCTGGGCAAGTGTTTTCTACATCTTAAGCCTCAGTTTCCCCATCTTCAAATGAAGCTATCTGCCATATACAACTAATAAGGGGATTAAGTGAGAAGTTTCTCAATACTTTTCATCTCCACCTTTTATGCACAAGGTCCCTCAGGGCACAAGGGAATGCCAAGATGAAAGAGTCACAGTCCCCGTCCCCACAGTCAGGCTACTCCACACTATGGGCTGCCTCCAGCTGACCTCCATTGTTGGAGGGCAAGAACTACAGCCATGGACCCTGCCCAGGGCACCAGGAAAAGCCTTGGGGAGAAGTTTAAGAGGGGTCCGGAAGGAGGAACAGTATTTTCTGGAGGCCTCTGAAGGGGAGTGCTAGAAGGCAGAAGGCCCTATACATGTTGAGGGCAGACTGTGCAGGGCAGCAGCCCAAATGGGAGGGGCTGAGTTTATGAGATAGTTTAAGAGATGGTTGACAGGTCAGAGCTGTGTACACCAGCCACCACAAGGAAGGATGGGGAGAGGTGGTGAGTAAGGCAGGCAGGGGGCAGGGCAGGGGACTGGGCAAGGAAAGATTCCTGAAGCCCTCTCCCTGGGGATAAGGACTCTTCCCCAGAGGCCCCAGCTGTGTAGAGCTGGGCTGGGCAGGGAACCAGACATTTGGGTTCCCCAGGTAGGCATAGCCTAAGGGATTTACCACCCTGGGCAGGCACAAGGGCCAGCTGCTTCAGGGATGGGGAGGGAGGCGACAGACGGAGGGGCTGCTCCTGCCAGCCACCACCAGCTAGAGGAGGCCAAGATGACCTAGTTACCACAGCAGTGGGGTGAGTGGGTGCTTAGAAGCTGGGCCTGGGGGCCGAGACCCTTCTCAGAGTTAATCTGCCTTCTGGACCAACAGATCTCATCCCCAGCTGCCACCCCACCTTTCCCAAGGCACAGAAACCCACTTTGAGATCACCTACCCCCTCCCTCACCCATTGCCATGGCAACTGCTGAGCTCGGCCGCATCAGGCCCAGGGGGCCTTGAACTGGAACTGCTTTCAGTGGAACTGAGCTTGCAATGCTGTGCTGGGAGAGAGATACCCACCCCCACCTCACCCCCTCACCCATGTGGGCCACTTCTCTGCATCCGGAAGCCTGCTAAGGAGCCTCAGGGGTGGGAAGGCTCCAGCACAGCAGACTTTGGACTTATCCTTCCTCTTGGTTGCCTGCAGCCAGTGCCCTTCCAGCTTTGAGCTTTTCCCCCTCCCTCTAGAGAGATTTCAACCTCTAGTTTATGGAAGGGGAAACTGAGGCTTCTAGAACATGAAGTCACCTGAGGCTGCATATGAGGAAGCTGGGGGCACAGCCAGGATGGGCAGCTGGTGATCTGGAGGCTTAACCCTGAGACCTACTGAGAAGAGTGGGACCCTGAAACCTCCCCATATCTGGCCAGCGACCAGGGTAATCCCTAGATGTCAGAGCTTGTTAGGAGCCATAGACTCAAGACCTTGCTCTGCCACTTGGAGTCAGAATTTCAGGTCTCTGAGCCTCAGTTTCCTCATCCGTAAAACGGAAGAGTGAGAACTACTCTGCTGGGGGCTTGTGAGGTTCAAGAGGATGACTCATGCAAAACCAAAGACACAAGCGACAGCCCTCTCCCACAGTCTGGCCCTGTCCTGGCCTCCTGACCTGTACCCACTATTCATGCCAGTCTCCGCCCTTCCCACATGCACCACAGGAAACTCAGGGACAGCCCTTGTTTCAGGAGCACACTCTGGTACTGAGGGCTCCAGAACTACTGAGGCAGACTCCTCATTTGTAGAGGGGCACTCCACCCCCTCCACCCTCACCCGGGGCAGTTCACCAAGACTTCTCCCCTGCGACAACGTCTCCCCCTGGTCAGCTCCTATCCTATGAAAGCCACTTCCCCTTGTGAGCCGAGATGTGCTCCCTCACTAACCCCTTGACAGATCCCCGCCCCCTCCCAGTTTCCTACCCTCTGACACTCTTCCTCTGCTGCACTCGCCGTCAGAAACTCGCATCAAATCTCACCGTCCCCATTTTTCCTGCGCGTCCCCCACCGCTGTTCTACTTGTAGGTGGATCCCAAAAAGGTCAGGCTCAAGGGGGGCCAGGGCCAGGGCCCTTCCCTGGAAAGTTGGGGCTCCCTCCCCCAGCCACGCTCACATGTCCTTGGCGGGCAGGTTCTTCCCCTCCACGATGCGGATGGTCAGCGAGCTGCGCTTGGCCATCGCGGGTCCGCGACGCGGGGTCCTGGCCGGGGGAAGCCGGGAGCCAGGCGCCAGGGTCCGGGACAGAGGGCGGCGGGCGGCGGCCGAGCGCTGGGCTGGGCGCCGCGGGGTACTGGCCGCGCCGGGCTGGAAGCGAGCGCGGGGGCTGGGGAATCGCTTCCACTTCATTCACCCCCGCCCCCGCCCCACGTGCGGGGGACACTGCGCCAGGGCAGCCCAATCGGCGGCCGGGGTTCCCCGGGATGGGGCGGGGCCTTCCCGCTTATTGGCCGCCTGGGGCGCGAGGGCGGGGCCCGAGCTGAAGGCTGACGCCCAGCGGGCCCAGGGCCTGCCACCAGGGGCTACGGTGGGTGCTCGGTTCCCGGTGGCCCGAGCCGCGGTTAAGTGTGGGCAGTGGGCGTGGTCCGAGGCGAGTACCGAGGCAGTAAGGAGCGGGTTTGTCTGTGTGCCTGGGAACACTCCGGCTGGGGGGGCGTTAGAGGAGGAGGCAGGTTCCCGCAGCGCCGGGAAGCCCTGCGTAGGTGTGATTTGAATGGATGAGCGACCGAACAGACGTAGCAAACCCAGCGTTTGTGTGAGAGCCACCTGGACTCACAAGGAGGGGGCGAGAGCCAGGGCAGCCCAGAGGTTTTGGGAACTGGCATTCGAGTATAAAAGCCCTCGTTTCGTTTTTGTTTTTTGAGCACCTGCTTGGGAGAAGGGGCTTTCTCAACCGTCACCTCATTTACTCCTATATGCCCCCTTCCCCCGCCCCGAAATGGGAACCTGGATGGGGTATTCAGGTTCACAGAGGGAGGATTACTTGCTGGACGTCAAGAGGTCGCACAAATGGACTCCTGGCAGGAACAGGCTTGACTGGTGTGGCCTCTCCAGCACTCCCTGATGGCGGCTCTTTCCACTGGAGCACAATCCTCCCAGACTGTCCAGAGCTGAGTCTCTAGAATTGTCTGCCTTCGTGGTTCAGTCTTGGGACTGGCACAGCGGGGATGCCCTGAGCAGCTGGCCTTCGGGGTATTACCCCAGGTGTGAGGGCAGACTTCGGTACCAGACCCAGCTCCATCACCTCCTTGCTGGGTGACCCTGGGTGGCACCCTGAGAGTCTATGAACTGGTTCGTGCAAGGTGATGGGTGTAATAACACCTGGCCAATGTACGCCGGAGATAATGTGTGTGAGGGTGTTCAGGCAGATTCTGGTTTCCGTTACATTGTTTTCTTTCCGGTTTCGCTATTTGTATGCCATACTCTCACTTTGCCAAATTCAAAAGCTACTGAATGTTTGCAGTGCTTACAACGAACAGTAAGTCTCTTCTAGCTACACTAATTTCCTCCTCTGAAGCATCTTCTATTCTCAGTTCCTTGTGAATCCTTTTGGAAAGTCTTTGCCTATAATTCATCAACAGTTATATATATATATATATATTTTATACACAAATAGTTGCTTACTGTTTACACTTAACAGTTTTATTTATTTTATCTTGGAGAGCCATGCAGATCTATACATCAAAAAGCACCTTTGTTCTCTTTGCCATCACGCAGTTATCTAGTTCCTGTCTGCTCCTCCAATCTCATGTTCCAGAAGTCTCCTGCAAACGTCTCTTGGATGTTTTTAGAACATCCCAGCTGCCATCATGCCTGTACACCTTCCAGGTCCCCTGTTAATGGATGGAGCAGGTTGTCACCATCATTTGCTTTCTCCAAACAATAGCATGGATCACATGTTTTGCTCATGAGCAAGTGTAACTGAGGATAAATTCCTACAAATGGAATCTCCAAGGCAGAAGACACATGCGGGACATCTGTAGGATTTTTCAGGTTTCTTGATGTAGTGGCTGTTCCCATGTACAAGGCTACTTCCCTGTACAGAAGAATGCTAGCTCTCCAATGCCCCACCAGCCCACTCATTATTAATCTTTCTATATGTGATTGTGGAAAATAGTCTCTTCTCAGGGTCCTCATGGGTTTTTTTTTTTTTTTTGAGACAGAGCCTCAACCTGTCACCCTGGACAGAGTGCTGTGACATCACAGCTCACGGCAACCTCCAACTTCTGAGCTCAAGCGTGTCTCCTGCCTCTGCCTCCCAAGTAGCTGGGACTACAGGCGCC